>CABFWO010005922.1:19572-34104 GCA_902155825.1 Timema genevievae | reverse complement strand
CCCCCCCCCCCCTTACCCTCAAATAGGGCACATTACCTAGTACGTAGCGAGAGCTCTTGAAACTCCTAGTTTGTGTCTTGTGGCTATGACTGCTGATTGCTGACTGCTGACTGCTGACTAATGTGATGGCCAACCTACCCTTCGTCCAATCACAGCGCTACAGTACACTTGCTATCTCGGGCTGGGATTCAATTCCCAGCGGAGTCCACGAGAATCCCACACACAAGACGTGCATATTCTTAAAATTCACCTTATAATCCTGTTCCTATAAGCTAGACAGTTTAAATATCAAACAAGTAATACAAGAATTAAAAGAGAAAGACAGTTTTCGCTAATTCCGTGACTTGTTAAAAACATGAAGTGTTTCATAAAATTTCCACTAAACCGTGGAATACAGCAATCGGGAATTAAACGTGACCTTCCATTTTACACTCGACTTCACGTTCACAAACAATATATTGGGCTTTAGATTTACTTTTGTTCCTAATACGCTGTCAATTTTCAAATTAGTTTTATTCAACAGGAAGATTTAAATTGACATGTATATTATTTCCCCTACCTTATCCAAAGTAATTAAGATCTAAACAATGTCAGAATATCATACTGGATATTATTTTAGAAGTAGCTGCTATCTCAGGCTTGCTTTAGTTTGGTTCGACGTTTACAATAAACCTACGAGACCTTCAGTAAATCATCTTAAATTTAATTCCACATTTACATTAATTTTATAAAAATGTCAGTTTTTCTTTGATTGCTGAACCATGGCTGATAACTTGGCTATGTTTTGCTATAATACCAATTTGATATAAAATTAAGTTAACTAGGGCTAAGTAAAGAAGTTCTCTCATTAAAATGTAATTATGTTTTATCTTCTTGATATCTCGTGCGTAGTCCAAGTTCTATTCGTTGTAAAGACGACTTTAATATAACAACGATAATTAGAATTGTGTCAATGTAAAGAAACTTTGGAGAGCGTTCGTAGGGTTCCTTCAAGGACATTAAACATTGGTAGAGTTCCTCCAAGGACATTAAACATTGGTAGAGTTCCTCCAAGGACATTAAACATAGGTAGAGTTCCTCCAAGGACATTAAACATTGGTAGAGTTCCTTCAAGGACATTAAACATTGGTAGAGTTCCTCCAAGGACATTAAACATTGGTAGAGTTCCACCAAGGACATTAAACATTGGTAGAGTTCCTCCAAGGACATTAAACATTGGTAGAATTCCTCCAAGGACATTAAACATTGGTAGAATTCCTCCAAGGACATTAAACATTGGTAGAGTTCCTCCAAGGACATTAAACATTGGTAGAGTTCCTCCAAGGACATTAAACATTGGTAGAGTTCCTCCAAGGACATTAAACATTGGTAGAGTTCCTCCAAGGACATTAAACATTGGTAGAGTTCCTCCAAGGACATTAAACATGGGTAGAGTTCCTCCAAGGACATTAAACATTGGTAGAGTTCCTCCAAGGACATTAAATATGGTAAAGACACAGGTTTCTATAGGGCACTAGATAACAAACTGTTTCAACAAAAGAGCTCAAGGCTTCACGGATGGCAGAACCTCTCTGAGAGACATTAGATCATTGCTCGGTTAGATTGTTTTATATAAACTGGAGTACACTCAGATAGTATTCTAACCCCGGACCTCCGAGTGACCGGAGAGCCAGACAATACGAGATAATAGTCTTGTTAGGATACTACCACGTGATGACTGAACGAGTTCATTTTCTTCTGTTGATTGACTACCGCGGGGACAGTGACCGGGGACAGGGACCAAAAATAATAATATAGACAAATGTACTCAAATTTGGCACACTATTTTAGCATTGTTGAAGACAAACAAAATTGACATAATTTAATTTTAAAATTTAAACTCTCCTCATATATATAAATGTTTATAGCAATCAAAGATATGTTCATAATTAATAATTGTGTTAAGGTTTAGTAAAATGGTTATAAAGATGAACAATGTTATTGATTAATTGTTCAACTCTCATCAAGAGTTTCTTCAAAGAAAAAGCCAGGCCCAGGTAGATCCTTCTGGCGCTTAATATAACACAAAGTTTCCACAAAAAACTAAATACAGCAGTCCGTTGCTTGTAAAGGATTGTGTTACAAACAGGTCAGTAGTTTACATATTCCTTTCAGACCTTTATTGTTGATGATTGAACTCATGTAGTGCCAGTAGGAGTAGAATTCCTGTGAATACAATTAGTGCCAGTAGGGTTAGAATTCCTGTGAATACAATTAGTGCCAGTAGGGTTAGAATTCCTGTGAATACTATTAGTGCCAGTAGGAGTAGAATTCCTGTGTATACAATTAGTGCCAGTAGGGTTAGAATTCCTGTGCATACAATTAGTGCCAGTAGGGTTAGAATTCCTGTGAATACAATTAGTACCAATAAAAACCAACACGTAATTTACGCGTGTTTTTAACGACCAAATGATTATCCCACGCTCCAAGGAAAGCAGTCATTAATTATATCGTACTTACAAAATAAATAAGTAGGTCTGTCAAATACGTTAATCTGTCAATAGCTAACATTAGGCCTGGGCGTTGTGTGTCGGCTGCGGTCAGCTATTTTCGTGGCCTGGGACGTCACGAGTGTATAAGAAATAAGGGATGAACAGGAGAATGTAGGAAGTTAGACAATAAAGATCTCCATGGTTTGTTTACATCCCCAAACATATCAAGGCGCGCAGGATGAGGAGGGGTGGTAATGTGGCACGCATGGCCAATGACAGGCGTGTACACAACTTTTTAGTTGGGAAACCTGGAGAAACAAGACCCCTTGGTAGACCGAGATGTCGATGGGAGTATAATGTGAAGGAGGTTGTGTGTCAGGTTAGGGTTGAATGGAGAACTTACGTTCTGGTGACCTTGAACTTTCCAGTTCATTGAGGCCAGAGGGTTAGCTATGCAGTTATTTATGGTGTGAAGTATATACCTGCATCAGTTATTTCCCCGTCTAGAAAGGAATACACTCGGCTAGCAGAGCGGGTAGTGAGATGCGGTAGTGCCTGATATTTGGCACGCTCTGAATCATTCGAACTCATTACGTCACGATCCCTGTGTGAACACACACATGTATGTGTATGTGTGCGTATTGAAATAGCGATAGCAACGACCAACACAAACACAGCATACACATCATACATACTTTTAATAGAATTGCATTCAATATTGAATTACGTTCCAGGGGGAATGAATAACCACTTTCCAAAAAGGGAGAGGCGCTTCATTTCGCTGCGGTATTCACGCTGCGTGAACTTGGCCGCGTAAAGGAACAACTCCAAACTGACGCTCGAGTGCTGAGGGTTGCTATGAGCAGGCGCAACAAAGGGAAGGGGGGAGGGGGGTAGATATCGCTTCAGAACGATCTCTGTCTGTGAGAGAAGAATGTTCTCTGACGTGTGAGATATCTCGCACGAAGCCATACATACCTAAACCGTGTTAATGAGGTCTGTCTATATTTGTTAGTTGGTGGTGGAGAGATTTCTAGTCCAGTCAACTTGCCCTGGCTACAATTAGTTGTGAGAGCATTGGACAACATCGGCTTATATACGAGTCCAGATTGTGAGACGGTACGTTTCAAGATTACTAAAAACTGAATACGTACCAGTTCCTCGTCAGACTCTCTCTAGGTAGCAACCAGGTGATGTTTCTTCAGGGCCTGCTAGAAACATCTTATGCTGTTGCTTGAGACTTGTTGGTTTTAATCTTCTTCTCTCTGTCTCTCGCTACATCAGCACTGTTCCTCCTCTAATCTTCTCCCGTCACTTGAGGCCCTTTACTAGCTTCTTTCCTTATTTAGTTTCTCATACTCTCTATATTCCTGAATTCTATCATCATCTCTTATGATATCCCAGTTCCCTGAATAAATCCCCCTTTCCTGTCTTTCTGTGACCCCCTCGACACTATCTGCCCCCCTTCCCCCTGACCACTGTCTCTCGGCCAGACTGCCTGTCTGTGTCGCATTGATTTCCCCTCTCCCTCCCTCGACCTAGTACAGCTCTGGTCAAGACGTGCAACATAGCAAGTCGTGTGGGTGCAGGACAACACGTGTGTTGCATTGTATCTGCTCTCAAACAATTACTCAAAAGACTTCTTCACATGTCATTATCTGTCTTCAATTAACAATCTATACTGATAGTCACCGTATGATTAATTACGGCTTACATTATAATTATATATTTAATAACAACCTCTTTTTACGTTTTGAGATAGATCTACACTATGTGTAGAGTCTACGGGGAAAAGGGACAGATAAAAGGAAACGAACGCATTTTGGCTTTTACAATGAAAATAAGAGCCCAGTTGACATTCTACACTGCTGCCAATGGACAGAGAGGTAGTAGCTGCCTCACTTGAAGACAATATATTGCTAGCACCAAATTTCGTGACCTGTGTTTCAACAATTGGAACACGGTACTATTTCCTCTGACGAGATATTTCCCTTTCCTTCTGCCAGATGTAACGAAACATAAAACGTAACAATCAATCACATCAATAGCATCAATAACATCAATCAGTGTAGAGGGGTCCGGCAGGAAGAAGCGTATGGCAGTTAAAAACGTTACTAAAACTACTTTCATATATTCATACGTCAAGTCATGTGATCTGCAGTGGTCACCTTTGATAGATATTGCCAGTACCTATAAATAACAACAATAATAATATATAAAAATGTTATCAATGTTGACCGTAAAATGTGTTTGCATTTTTCGAAAAAGCTCTTCCTATGAAAATTCTACCATACATCTGGACGTGAATTGTGCCTAAATACGAAATTTAATCAAAATTACTAGAGCTGATTTTGAGAAAATATTCTCTTTGTTTTGTCTCGTCAGTAAACTATCCATAGCTTTAGGGTTAGATATCTAATTCCAAAAACCCCTCCAATATATCAAGTTCTAGCCCTAGGCAGACTTGGAATTACAAAGAGTTACGTTTTTGGGTTCAGGGCTCATGAAACGACGACATTCACCAAAATCTTAAATTAATTTGTTTTACGATCACAACAATTTCTCTACCCAAGGGATCGAGACAAAGTAAAAATTATAGTAAACAAATAATTCTTGAAAATTTGTAATTATTTACTTAAAAGTTCATTTTTCAAGGATTTGCAGCCTCTGAAAACATTTTGATAGAGCTTTGACATTTTGCAATCTTAAAACTAGTTCCGAAAGACAACTTTTGCCCCTATTATAAAAAGTATTTGAGCTCCAGTTTTCATTACAGACTCAAGTGCAGTCTATTGTATTGATGTTTAGTCAGATTCTGATCAAACAAATTAGTTTTGTTCAAACTACAACGATAATTCAAAATAAATGTTTGCAAATATTAATTGTGAATAAACATGCAGTGTTTTAATTATTTTATATTATTTTGCTTGAGAAATATTTACACCTGCTAAATTCACTACACTTATACATAACTAAATGTTTCAACACTTACAAAGATACATGAGAATTGTACAAAATTAGAGCATAAAAGCGTTTAATTGACATTTCAAAATGTAAAATATTTGTGTCATGTTCTAATTCGTTATCGTTACGCTCTCAGGGTTTGAGGAATTTCTCAATTTTCTGTCAACAGAGTGTACAAAACTAATTTGGATGAGTGAATGCTAGTCCAAGGATAAAAGCATTATTGATTATGCAAATCAAAATCGCCTGACCCTAAACAATTCTATATCCACCAGAAACTGTCATCCATTTCGATTTTTATATTAGTCCAAGTGAAATAATTGTTGAGAAACGTTCTCGTACCATGCGTTGTTCGTTTCTTTTTAATTAATTATAAAATCATCTGCTTTGGTGGACACACGGTCTCAGACCTCAGTCTCGCAATAGAATAGACTGCTGATGACGGGGAGATCGGAGTTCGAATCCCAGTCAGGTATACTTATGGTGGCTTACCACTCTTCCTCCACGCAAATTAGGGTTCACTTCCTCTAAAATTTAACCCATTAGTGTAATTAGTACATAGGCGTACAGCCCGACCGGGTAGTAAGACATGGTGCTAAACATATATGTGTATATAAAGTAAATTAAGATGACAAAGGTCTGGTGGGGAATTGATGGGTTCATGTAGAATATTTCTTATGATCCTTCACAACAAAATAGCCTGAAGTTTTAATATGTCTAGTGTTGGTCTCTTTGTGTCCATATTTAGTGAGTTCATGGAACATGGAACATGGAACAGTATATATTAAAACCCAGCTATATGTACTAATTACATTAGCGAGCCGGACTCATGTAGAGCTCGAAACAAGCCCTCCCGTTCCCGCCGTGGGAGCTACTAATAGGGTAACGTCGCCATCACCAAATATCCCATTAGTTATCATTAGCCGGGTAAATTAATGTACAAGAGAGCATTGGTTAAAAATAGTAACCTTCCTGGACTGCGCCTTCCCTTGTTAACTATTGGTACCGACTGTTGGTAAATATTTACAACAATCATGTGTGAAGAATCACTCATATGTTGTAGATATCACTCATGGAGACTGGACTACAATCATGTGTGAAGAATCACTCATATGTTGTAGATATCACTCATGGGGACAGGACTACAATCTGTTCGAGTTATACACATATATACACCATTGGGAAAGCATTTAATAAAAAGCACCCTCAATACACCCAACCGGGACTCGAACCCTGATCTTCCAGTAATAAGTCCAGTGTGTTAAGAGAGTGACGCTCTAGCTATACCGTTCGAACCCCGTGGTTGGTCTTGTACAATTAAATTTACTTTACTTCTCTTGTCAATCATTTACTGTTCTGTGTTTATTCTAGAGGTGGGAACTTACAAGACCGGACACATCGGATATCTTAGGATACTTTAGGATATGCAAGATTAGAGGATTCTGAAAAGAAGTCTTGAATTCAATTTTTGACAGAATTGGATTAATGTTTTGAATTGGAACTGAGAGCTTTTAAAGTAATTTTTTTCTCAACTTAATTATATGACAAACTTAATGACCCGACCCAGAACATTGATTTATCAATAACTGAATGTAAGACTGAATGTGTCCTCCTTCAACATGAACAGATAAAGAGAGTCTCTCCTCTCTCAACATGAACAGATGAAGAGAGTCTCTCCTCTCTCAACATGAACAGATGAAGAGTCTCTCTCTCTCTCAACATGAACAGATGAAGAGTCTCTCCTCTCTCAACATGAACAGATGAAGAGAGTCTCTCCTCCCTCAACATGAACAGATGAAGAGAGTATCTCCTCTCTCAACATGAACAGATGAAGCGAGTCTCTCCTCTCTCAACATGAACAGATGAAGATAGTCTCTCCTCTCTCAACATGAACAGATTCCTCCCTCAACATGAACAGATGAAGAGTCTCTCCTCTCTCAACATGAACAGATGAAGATAGTCTCTCCTCTCTCAACATGAACAGATAAAGAGAGTCTTTCCTCTCTCAACATGAACAGATGAAGAGAGTCTCTCCTCTCTCAACATGAACAGATAAAGAGAGTCTCTCCTCTCTCAACATGAACAGATGAAGAGAGTCTCTCCTCCCTCAACATGAACAGATGAAGAGAGTATCTCCTCTCTCAACATGAACAGATGGAGAGTCTCTCCTCTCTCAACATGAACAGATGAAGAGTCTCTCCTCTCTCAACATGAACAGATGAAGAGTCTCTCCTCTCTCAACATGAACAGATGAAGAGTCTCTCCTCTCTCAACATGAACAGATGAAGAGTCTCTCCTCTCTCAACATGAACAGATGAAGAGTCTCTCCTCTCTCAACATGAACAGATGAAGAGAGTCTCTCCTCTCTCAACATGAACAGATGAAGAGTCTCTCCTCTCTCAACATGAACAGATGAAGAGAGTCTCTCCTCTCTCAACATGAACAGATGAAGAGAGTCTCTCCTCTCCCAACATGAACAGATGAAGAGAGTCTCTCCTCCCTCAACATGAACAGATAAAGAGAGTCTCTCCTCTCTCAACATGGACAGATGAAGAGAGTCTCTCCTCTCAACATGAACAGATGAAGAGAGTCTCTCCTCTCCCAACATGAACAGATGAAGAGAGTCTCTCCTCCCTCAACATGAACAGATAAAGAGAGTCTCTCCTCTCTCAACATGGACAGATGAAGAGAGTCTCTCCTCTCAACATGAACAGATGAAGAGAGTCTCTCCTCTCCCAACATGAACAGATGAAGAGAGTCTCTCCTCCCTCAACATGAACAGATAAAGAGAGTCTCTCCTCTCTCAACATGGACAGATGAAGAGAGTCTCTCCTCTCAACATGAACAGATGAAGAGAGTCTCTCCTCTCCCAACATGAACAGATGAAGAGTTACCTGAAAGGATTCTAGACATGTGATAGCCACAAAATACAATTTACGGTCCTCCACCCACCCTTTTTTCCCCCACTAAAAACTGTGACGAGCGTCATCAACAGGGTTTCGAAGCTCCACGCCCGACGCCACTTTTTATCGTCCCATCTTTCTCTTTTTATCATCCCCTCTTTATGAATACTACATGGACCTTTCTGCCCCACTTTACATACTAAGGGCCAGTCCATTACATACAGTTTTTTGTTTTCTCTCAGCACATAAGGCTATTCTACTAACTCATCCCACAATAACCCCCGTAACGAGTTTAGAAACAAAGCCTCATTTCGTCTTTTAATGGAAAACCAGGTTTTCATTTGCTTTACCATGTCACAAAAACTAAACCTGGCTATATCGAGTTAATACCCCCCATCCCCCACTACCCTCTTAGCCTTGATAACGTCAACATGGGATGAATGGACACTGGAGCTGGAGTCTTAGTTTTCCAGTTTCTATCAGACTGAATTATGTTGTCCGACATCAATAAAATACTGCTTCAGAATATACACTCACGCTCATTTTCTGCTCATAAGATTCTAAACAGTTCTTGGAACAAGGTGTCCAGCCAAAACATATTTTCCGGTTTCTACAGGGACATCATTTTCTCGTGTCACCATCTATAAGGTATTATCTTTATCGCCGTGTCTTACTACCTGTTCAGGTTAGAAGCATATATAGTAATTACTATAATAGGGTAGGGATGAGGAAGGAAGTGTTTTAGAAGTAACCTACCCATATTTGCGTGCAAGGAGAGTGAGAAACCATTTAGAATAAACCACCCTCAGTAGACCCTAGCCCCGATCTCCCCGTCTTAAGCAGGCCAGTCTAACACGAGACTGACGCCTTAGACCATATATTCAGTTTATTCAAAAGAATATCTTATTATGATCGCAGCTTATATAATAATATTTTAGACACATCCACATTCTGAAGTTGTGTCACTCTGTGAGGGGGTGCAAGATTTTCAGCGATGGGGTGTGAGTATTGCGATCCAAGTTAGACCTCAGTTAGACCTTAGTTAGACCTCAATTAGATCATATTGAGCCATTCAAAGATCACCTTACACCGGTACAGTTTAACACTTGTGTATTTTTTAGCTTCTTCTTTCTAAAACGTAGCCATGACTCAACTTTGTCCAAAGACGCGTGGTAGACAACGTGGGGATCCCGTGCTGACCTTGAAATGCCCCTGACTCGAACAAACGTCACGAATATGGTGAGCTTTGACCAGCACTTCCCAAACAACTGTTGTGGGAACATCAGTCCTGCAGGTGTGTGTGGTGGATGTCACAGGAACATTATCAGCCTAGTCGTTGTTGTCGTTGTTGTTCCTGAAGCTGACAGAAGGAGCCTCTGATAGCAGCGTCCCGTGGCTTGTTCAGAGCGAAGAGTATTGACTCGTCTAGCTCGCTGAAGGGAGGGAGGGAGGGCAGGTTCAACTAGTCTGATTGATTCGGTTTTACTTTATCGTGACCCCTCGAAGAGAGTAAGTATTGTGATTGTTGAGGTGAGGTTTTACATGAAGCTCGGCCACGCAGGTAGAAGGGAGGAAGATAGGAATATATATATATATATATATCTTAGGTATGAGACATTCCCCGCTACTACCCCAGACACAAACATGTTCTATTTACCCTACGTCATCACCTGAAGTGTTTTTGTTGGAGCTGCCTTCTGACGAATCATCCTCCTTGCTCCAATTTCAAATATTCTTCTTCAATTTTCTCTGTGCGTGTGCATCGCGCTAACCGTTCCTCTTTCACTATAGAGTTAAATTTCTCCTCCGCTGGGCTCGTAGCTGTGAATGTAATGTTCCTTTAGAAAGCTAGTCCTCTACCAGTTCCCATATCAGATCTATGGGTATGTTATGGGGTAGACGTAGGACAGTGTCCATACCTTGCTAGTAGTGTATCTATGTTGTATGTCTTAGCTCGTGGTAAGTGAATATAGTTCAGGTCTGAGAGTAGTATTACTGAAGGAAATCAACAACTACACTATCAATATTTCAAGATGTATATATGGTGGGTCTAATCAGACGTTGTCAATAACTGGAGCACTGTCTGGTGGCAAGTTGGAGCTCAGTGGAAACATATTATCACACAACATATCATTATTTCTAGCCTCCTCGCCGATATTTTGATGAATATAAAATGAACTGTACATGTTCTATATAAATAAATAGTCATGGAAAATAAAAATAGAGCAAAGACAATGTTTGTACTAGTGAATACAATGGCTTATGTTTTCCATTGACGCTATTGTGTGACTGTCATAAAGACAATGTGACTGAGCTCGTCTGCAGTCCGGAGGCCGTCTCACTAATATACCTGCGCGGGTGTATTTGGATCGACCCAGTTTCTAGCGACAAGAGGTTTGATTTGAGTTACTCTTTAAATAATTGAACCAAACTTTTAGAGTTGTGCGGGACTGAAATGGGTCATAGGTCACGTTACAATAGAGCGAGGAAGGGAGAATTGGTCATAGGTCACGTTACAATAGAGCGAGGGGAGATATGGGTCATAGGTCACGTTACAGTAGAGCGAGGAAGGGAGAATGGGTCATAGGTCACGTTACAATAGAGCTAGGGGAGAATGGGTCCTAGGTCACGTTACAATAGAGCGAGGAAGGGAGAATGGGTCATAGGTCACGTTACAATAGAGCGAGGAGGGGAGAATGGGTCATAGGTCACGTTACAATAGAGCGAGGAGGGGAGAATGGGTCCACGCCATGAACAACACGATAACAAATATTAGAGGGAACAAAGATGAACTTGTTGGCAGATGGTAAACCTAGGTTTGTCTTTATGTAGGGTTAGAGGACAAGGCCTCAATCAGATCATATTTCTGAGAGTCTAATGTACGTTGGGTTGGTTTCATATCTTGTTAGTGTCATTAATCATGTAGGAGTGTAGAAGTGTTGGGATGGTTAGTCAGGCGTGCTAACCGCTGTACTATCTCCTGTACATTGTACAACATGGTTCTGTCCATTACCAAACTTGTGTATTTTAAAGCCAGCCCCTCCCTCCCTTCCCCCTGGCCGGTTGTTTAGTGGAGAGGGGAGGGGTGCCGCTGTTGATTGGAGCGGTGCAATTACTGGCTCTGTAGAGAACAGGGGGGGTGAACATTATAGGGACCAATGTTCCACATGTTCCCTGGCGCTGATTTCATATCCCTCGACAAGGTATTAGGTGCGAATATGGTCCACAATATTCATTTCTGTGCGAGCACCAATTAGAACCGATGTAGGTTTTAAATAACAATATGTGTGATGGTGGAAATTCAATTACAAGGTGAATTGTTACGAATGTAATTTATTTGTACGTTAAATCGTTGGTTCATATTAATGTTGAATAACTTGATAGACACAGTGCGACGAGGTCCAGATTGAAGACAAACTCGATCTTATTTAGGTCTGGGGCTGTTAACTTCACCTTGAGGACCAGTTTTTTAGTACTTGTGGGCATGCGGTCTAAATGTCAGGTTCATGTAGTCTGGTTGGCAGGACGTACTGAGCCACCGCTGATGGAGTCTATGTGTGTGACTTGAAGACAGAAGATGTTGATGGATGCTCTCCTTGTCGGTGTTCGATGTGTTCAAGAATTGGATGAGAGGACACTTGACGTAGTCCTCTGGAGCACCATCACCTCTTGGAGGAGCTCCCCCTGAGAATGTTCAATGTCTGTCAGATGATGAGTTCAGAGGAGCTCCCCCTGAGAATGTTCACTGTCTGTCAGATGATGATGAGTTCAGAGGAGCTCCCCCTGAGAATGTTCACTGTCTGTCAGATGATGACGAGTTCAGGAGCTCCCCCTGAGAATGTTCACTGTCTGTCAGATGATGACGAGTTCAGGAGCTCCCCCTGAGAATGTTCAATGTGTTCACCTTGTGATATATCAGATAGAGTAATGGCCCCAGGTTTATTATAAGCTTCTATCCCCGATCTCCCAGTAAATACGAGAGCGACGCTAATTCTAGTGAACTCCGAACCTCTCTGGCTCCAGCATGACTGCCACCATCTGAAGCACAAGTCCGACACCACTCTTGACCACGGTCGGGAGGTCAACGAACACTCCATGGCATGTAAGGTGCTACCAACAGTCACATTTTTATTTTCCCGTTTAGCAACTTTAATTGAAAATACTAAATAATTCATGTCCCTTCCCCCCTTTTCCCATTTAATTTGGTTTCGGGATCATTTAACTAATTGGGATTTCCGTCTAGAGTTTTACCTTCTTCCCTTGAGAAAGAGAGATAGTTAGAGAGAAAGAGAGATATTTAGGATAGAGAGAGATAGCTAGAGAGAGTCATAGAGAGGATAATTTGTGTTTTCGTTTCATTTATAGCATGTGAAGTGTTTTTGTTCAGTTCCTCCCCTCCCCTCCCCAGGCCCAAGGCTAGCCGTTGTTTGCTTTCAGTCTCCTCCGCGAGCAGCGCCACTGTTGCTTCAATCCCGTGAAACAGTTGACGCACGCCCGAGCGCCGAACAACAAAAGTACTTGTTTCATAGAAATGCCACAGGGGGGAGTTGACTAATATTTATTTGTTTTATTCTCCCCCCGAGCGTGGTTTCATTGCGTCTGACGAGACAGGGGAGATTGAATATTCTCGGTTATGGATCGTTTTACACTAAATGTGGCTTTCCATTTATACCGGTTCTTTTTAAACTGATTCAACTGTAACGAATGTTCTCGAGATGTCCCAAGTTGTGAAGTTTACACTTCAGTTTAATTTCTCATCAAGACGTTAATACTAGAAACATTATCAGACGAGTTACAATAACAGAGATAACAGTTCTCTTCACACTCACGTGAGTTACAATAACAGAGATAACAGTTCTCTCTTCACACTCAAGTAGCGACTACAGAGCTAAGTGGTTGGATGTGTTACTAACGACAGGTGTTCTATATACCAGACATGCTCCTCCCCCGGAATTCTATGAGCAGAATTATTATCTTGGAAAGATTTGTGGAAAATGTCTCTTTCTGACCGAAATAACCTCGCAATAAAATCATAATCAAAAGATTTAGCTCGCTTGTAAGTCACCGCTTGGGTGAAAGACTGTAGGACAGTAATTATAACTTTCAAACGGACACTTTCAAAAGATTGCTCAATAACACGCGAGAAAAGGCGCCAGTCTCGTCCAGTCTGGTTAGGTTGCGACATTACCATTTACGGAATATTTCAAATTTTCAAGATCAATTGTCAGTAAACTACCCTTAATTTAATAGATATAGCTAAAATCACGATAACTCCTCTGGATGTGTCCAGTTAAGATCCAACAAACAGTTGTTTGAGCTGTACAAGAGAAGAGAGACTTCCCAATATGAGAAAGTAAAAATGTTAATAGAAGCCACCAAATGAACTGCTCCTACCAATGACGTGTTTAGTTTGCACTAAAAATATAATAATTATTATGTAGCTCATACAGATGTGACGTTAGCAAGGACAGAACCAGGCCTTTACCATCTTTTATTGAGTTCTCTATTCCCTCCATTCTTCTAGGGAAGGGAGGGGGGCACGAAGGAATATTGTCCCAGACGGAAGCAGAATTAATAGAGAACAACACAGCCTGTTTGAGGTTAGTTGGTCCAACTCTGGCGAACAGTGAATTATGTGTCAGCACATCCACATTGATCATCCTAACAATATCCCCACTAACCCACAACAAGAGAGCAACTATATCCCCACTAACCCACAACAAGAGATCAACAATATCCCCACTAACCCACAACAAGAGATCAACAATATCCCCACTAACCCACAACAATAGAGCAACTATATCCCCACTAACCCACAATAAGAGAGCAACAATATCCCCACCAACCCACAACAAGAGAGCAACTATATCCCCACTAACCCACAACAAGAGAGCAACTATATCACCACTAACCCACAACAAGAGAGAAACTATATCCCCACTAACCCACAAAAAGAGAGCAACAATATCCCCACTAACCCACAACAAGAGAGCAACAATATCCCCACTAACCCACAACAAGAGAGCAACAATATCCCCACTAACCCACAACAAGAGAGCAACAATATCCCCACTAACCCACAACAAGAGAGCAACAATATCCCCACTAACCCACAACAAGAGAGCAACAATATCCCCACTAACCCACAACAAGAGAGCAACAATATCCCCACTAACCCACAACAAGAGAGCAAC
>CABFWO010005921.1:12273-40829 GCA_902155825.1 Timema genevievae | reverse complement strand
AGAGGTGAAGGAAGGGTTTGGCAATCAGATAAATCTGTGCCGGGACCGAGGATTGAACCCCGGACCCCCAGCACTGAAGTCTGACATCTTACCCCTAGACCACCAGGTCACCCTATTTTGTTAATTATTAATAACTCATAGTTATTTAAAATGTTTATATGGTTATGTATGTTGATTTGAATTATATTTTTATATATCTTTCTTAGCACTACGTCTTACTACATTTTTAGGTTGTACGCCTATGTACTAGATTTCTGTTGAATTAGGGATGAGAAAGGTTGAATTTAGAGGGGGTGTTCATGCATATGTTTGGAGGGAGAGTGGAAAACAATTTTGTAAAAATCACCCTCATTACTCTCAACCCGGATTCGAACCCTGATATCCCCATCATTGGCAGTCTAGTCTAACACAAGAGTTCCACCTTAAACCATGCGACCACCAAAGTAAGTTTTTATACATCTTTATGTCTAATGTTAATTTAGTCGAATAAAAATAGTTGTTTTATTGTGTCATTAATAAAGATATCAATTTTAGTGCATTAAAGTTATTTATGCTACCACCCAAACTTCACTTTGTAAAATAAAATATTCTAAAAGTTAAATATAAGCCAATGGAACCGAATCTCACTACTACGCTCTAGTTTTATTAACATTTTTTACCATTTGAATTTATTTAAATCATAAATAATTATTTATAGAAATGTTTGGTAAATTTTGAATAAGCCACCCACACATATTTCTTTTTGAACTCGAATCCATACGAATTTTCTTCTCTTGGAAACTAAATTTAAAAAAAAATTGTTTTCAAGTATCCATATGGCGTATTCCGAATTGATGAAACAATTTAAATTCAATATAATCCTTTGTAAATACACCACTTGTGGTGATCTAAATAATTATTAATGGAGAGGGCCCTATTCAAAACTTGAGGCCACAGAAATTTAAGACTGTAATTTCCATAAAGTTGAATTATTCTCCTCTTTGTTTTTGTACTACAGTTCGGACGACCGCCAATTTTGTACTTTATTTTCATTAAGTGTATGTTTTGTTACATGCGTTACCCCCCCACTTCCACCTACCTGCTATTTTATCCCTCCTATTGACCGTTTCATTTCTGTAGGTCATACGCCATGTCCTACCCTTGGAAAGAAAAAAATATATATAGGACGGCGTCTCTTCTGATGCGCACCGGAAAGAGCGGAATGAAGGAGAAACCAGTGAAATGGGATGTGAGAGGTGAAATGCTCCGCTGAATAAATGTGGAGGTGGTAATTTGATTAACGAGAGAGCTCAAACTACGTAAACTATTTGCAATATTTTTGGGTCACTTTTTTCTATCTAAAAGCAAACCCATTTCAAATTAAATTATTGGACTAACTACTGTATTCAAATAAGTACGTAGATGTCATATTTAAAAAACAAAATACGGTTAATTTTAGACTTGCATTTATTTTATGTTAATAACTATTATTTATCTTAAGTATATAACATTAACTTTTTAAATCGATTAATTATATCAGCACATGATCTAAAAAAAACAGCCTACACTATGTATGAAGAAACACATATGAATTATGCAATAACATGCATATATACATGAAAACATATTCTAAATATAGCCCAGCCTACACTTAATATTAATTTAGGCCTATATCTAGGAATTGGTCAATGTAATGGAGAAAGTCACATTACCTCCTTGTCTATATCGGTGAGACCAGGTAGGGTTTGGCACATTAGGCTTGTACTAGACCGAACTAAGAGGGAGAAGTTTCAATCTAGGTAGAGAGGTTAAGTTCTAATACATTTCTCAAACATTCCTACAATAGACTAAAAATACAATTTGACATATCTATAAAGATTCCTACATTAAAGGACAGAATGATATGGGTATAGCTCTTTCACTCCGTTATTCATACTAAGCCCCCATTTTAAGATATATCATCCCCTTATGAAACATAGCAGGTGACCTTTCCAGAAGGCGGATCCCTTAGTGACGCAACAGTGGATTTTCAAAAATATTCATCATGGTGAATGATTGTAATACAAATAATAGCTTCTTCTTCAAATATATTCGTTTATTTTGTGTGATCTTTAATTTATTCTTGAGATCTTCACGCATAAAAATATATAGATTACGTCGGCATGCGGTTTCTTTTGTAAATAAAACTGAGATGTGAATCAAGGAGAGGCAAAGAAGCGATAACTAAAGAATGGGGTTTATTGTAAGAGTAATAATAATAATATTGGTTGTATTCCTTTATCCACTAGCGCCACTAATTTAAAAATCCAATCTAAAATCGGCAAAAAAAAAAATATATATATATACAAGAAAAAGAGTTGAGTAGTGTACGCACAACGTCAGCAGTTCCAATTTATTTCTGATTATAAAACAAGTTCTCCTAAGAAGTAGGGAAAGGGAGGGGGGAGGGGGAACGCAGGTTGGTTATAGTCAGACAGAAATAGCTAGACCCGCAACGGTGTTCACGTGGTCTATGATGTAATTATATTAAGAGGTTGAACTGATGGTTTGCGGGGAGATTGAAGTTGTAATCTTCTCCGGAAAAAATTTGAGGTGGTATTTAAACATGATTTATTAGTAGGTTTTACTATCCTCTCTCCATAATATTTTTTTTTTAATTTAGCACCGTGTCTTACTACCCGCTCGGGTTATACGCTTAAGCACCAATTACACCAATGGATTAGGAGTTGGGAAGGTTGAATAAAGGAAGTGAACCCGCATTTGCGTGGAGGGAGAGTGGAAAACAATTTAGGAAAAACCACCCCCAGTTCACCCGACCGAGATTCGAACCTCGATCTCCCCGTCCTCGGCGGTCGAGCTCAACACGACTAGCGCGTTAGCCAACTACGCCACCGAGGCGGGTTCTCCATAATAGTTTTGGGGTATTTCCTCTGGATAGACATTCTCATCCCTGCCTTATATATTTAATTTATTTGAGGTAATTAACGTGCACTCTCTGAACCGACTGATTATATGTATTATAAACCTAGTTAAATCTATAAATGACACAAAACCAAGCCCCCGGCCGCTAACTCATCACCCATTATAGGTTAAGCCGTTAAATAACCAATTGGTTAAAACATATCTTATAAAATTAAGAGGGTAGAGAGAGGTTAATACAGTGGACCTCCCTTTTCTCGGGATATCTTCACTCGTCGTAGCCCCTGATCCACATCGCTCGTTGGGGCTTATTAAGAATATATTAATGTTTCCCCCTTTATCCTTGCTATTATTTTATTTTGCACCGCGTCTTACTACCCGTTCAGGTTATACTCTCAAGTACTAATCACGCTAATGGGTTATAAATTGGGAAGGCTAAATTTAGAGGAAGTGAACTCAGCATTTGCGTGTAGCGAGAGGGGAGAACCATTTAAAAAAACCAGCCCCTGTTCCCCCGAGTGAGATTAGAACGTCAATCTCCCCGTCCTCGGCAGTTTTAGCTCGACATGAAACTAGCGCGTTAGTTAACTAACTAGGCCACCCTTTGTTAAGGGCGATGAGGTTCAAGCCAAGTGTTGAACCAAAATATTTATCGGTTCCGAATTTTGTATTGGTTCTTTAATCCAAAATTTTAGGGTTACATTACTGGTACTGTCTAGCGAAAAATAAAAGTTTATTTTCTCTTAGGTTGTTAATTTGGTTCCAGTTCTTTTAAATACAATATAGTTAGACAAAAAAAATGATAAAAGGAAAAATCGAGTTTTTCAAAATAAAATTAAGTTAAAGAGAGGAGACCCTAACATGAAATTATAAACAAGATTTATAACCATTTATAACCTTTAAAAACCAAAAAGATATTTATGAACCTAAATATATACATCGATTACAATTACAGTTTTGGTTTCTAATCAATTTATTTTTAGCTTTCCTGTTCCGGTTCCTTAAAAATAATTGCTTATTTCGGTTATTGGTTTCGTTTCAGGTTCTACTCCGTGGTTTCAAGTACTCCCTCCATTGTTCCACCTTTCTCATCCTCATTTTGAATTATTTATAGCTTAAATATCAACATGTTTCCTTAAAACAGTGTGAAATATCTAGCCATTATTCTTTGCACTACTGGTGAGGTAAGGCATTACATTGTTTTGTTTTGTTTAGGATTGCTCAATGTCAAAAACAGAATGTTCGCATGCGTGGTCGCTTGATTAAATTAATATAAACAGTTGACAGTCATGCTGCGGAGTCACGACTGATGCTTAGTTTGTTCTGCATGGTGTAAATTGAATAAATTGATTTGGCAATATTGTTTGTACGTCAGTATGGAAACACGTTTCATATCGAAATGAGAGAAATAAATATTGTTATACTTTATATTCCCTCCTTCCACTTCCCGAACAGAAATGGTTCGTGTCTCAGTCCACCGGTAGTAAAAAGACCAGTGTGGTAACCATCCAGTGGTGAAAAGTGACCTTGTAGAACGTGCTACCATATACTTTCACCGTAAAGTAGACCTTACCTTCAAGTTTTTAAACCTATATCCAACAAGGCAATAACTTTTTTATTTCCCAAAATTGTGTTTTTTTCTTTGTTATTATTACTATTATTATTATCATCACCACGTCTTACTACCCGTTCGAGCTATACGCACTTACGCTAATGGGCAATGGTAGGGTGATTGTGAGATGAAATGGAGGACCTACAGTTTAATCGTGGGATCCGAACCACGGTGGAGGCCTGGCATTCCTCACATTCACAAGCTGTGATTAATACACGTCTTGTCAGAGGTGAAGGAAGAGGTTTGGCAATCAGATAAATCCATGCCGGGAGCGAGGATTGAACCCCGGACCCCCCAGCACAGAAGTCTGACACCTTACCCCTAGACCACCAGGTCACCTTTTTTTCTTTGTTAATCCAAAAAAAGCGACAAGGGTTCACTAAAACCAAAACATAATAAATGATAAACCAAAATATAATAAATATGGACCAAAAGCTAGTGGAAGATACCTGAATTTTAAACACCACCTACTCATGACACAAAGTATCGTGTAGCAGTGGAGAAACTTGCTTTATTTTCCCCAGTGGCTAAGTTCCCCCTTTATCGGTACAACGCAATCGCACTCCAAAGTGGTAGTTTATACCTTATTTTTCTCGCGCTTTCAATGCGCAATACTAAATGTCACGCGCGCGCAATATAAAACTTCCAACATGTCTTGTATTCAGTATAATTTGTGGAAACGCTTTTCATTCGTCGACACGTAATAGTCTTTTGAGACAGAATTCTCCCAAATTGTTGATAGTAGTGAAGTGAATGCCCAAAATTTTTATATTATTAATTTTAGGTATTTAACTAGCACTTTATGAACCAGCTGATTATATCAGCACACGATAATTTCTATGAGCAAGAACAAAAGAGCCTACCAATTCTGTCAGGAAAGGTATTTTCACACACCTTCAGGGTTTCTTTTATATACCACAATCGACATGAGACCGACTGTTTTAATTCTTCTCCGAAGGAAGTTGTGCTACAGATTTTTTATCAGTCAAGAAAAATCCGTTGACCCCGGCTGGTTTTTAACCCACGAACATGCGGTCCTAAAGCAAGTACTTAACCCCAAGAGCACCTCAAGTCAACGCCTTTGCTATAGATTTTTCACAAATCTCATGAATCTTAGGGTGGACCTGGTATAAATATGTTTCGTGGCTTATTTAGGAGTAGTACCAGTGGGGAAGGCGGAGGTTGCACAAGAAGAGAAGGAAGGGTTGATAGGAGGAGAGGGGGAGGACGATGCTAAATGCAAATGAAGCGAGTATCAAATCTCGACTTTCCTCATCCAGTCCTCTCCCATTAAGCAGAGTGCACAGGGGGCGGCAGTAGTGGTGGCCCGTGGGGCAAAAGTAAACCCCTCAAAAAGCAAAGATCACGACTACTGAATTGTAATTCCAACACTGCGTTGGGTTTTGAATTAAACATTTCTCTCGACTCGGGCTACTATAAACTCCAATACTCGGCGGTCACTACACTTCAGAAAGGGAGAGTTGAGGTTATAGGGACATTTGGAGGGGAAAAGGTAAAGGGTGCTTAACACCCCATCTGAAGTCTGTTTTGAAATCAGATAATAACTGTAAAATACAAGGATTACACTTTATTTTTTAAAGTAGAGAAATTTAGTTTCGGAGGTGTTTTGATGGCTGGTATTATTCAACCTGTATACCAACGGTCGAATTTAGACTTTGATTTTGTCATTAGCGGTTCTCAACGTTAACTTTCTGAACGCACACACTTTATATTAGCACATGTCATTCAAACTAAGGAGGATCTTTTTTAATAGTTCATAATGTTATTAATTCTACTTTGAGGTCTATATACGTTTAACTTTCTATATTAGTCAACTCTAATTATTTTCAAAATGTATTTCGTAGAGCCCCTTTAAACCATTTTCATTTCGAAACGTCATTTCACTATCCGTTGGGGTTATACACAATTGCAATATATATAGAGCGTCTGGGTTGCATCATTTGTAGTCCAGTTTGTGGAAATATTATCCGGTATTAATGTACCGTTGCCTAGGGGATGGCCGAATGTAATAATAGTACATCCTTTCCGTGAAATCTCTTTCCATGTTCCGATGAGTTGAGACGATGGTGACAGTGAGTATGAAGGTAAGGAACCAGTGACAGATTTTAAAGACAAATTAAGTCTAATCACCAAATCTCGGTTACTGTTGGGGTAGTTACCCTTTCGGGAAAAATACCCAGGGTCTCAATCTGGAATTGAACCCGGGACCCCTAAGCTTGTAGCCAGGTGCACTGAACACTACATCATGGGTCTGGCTACCATTGCGCTAATGTGTTAGGCATGATGAGGGTTGAATTTTATATGTGCTGTACCCATATTTGCGTGGAGTAAGAGTAGAATACCACTAAGGAAAATTCACCCTCAGTACACCCGGTTGGGATTCAAACCCAGATTTCTCGTCACCGGCTGTCTAGTATTTTGTGAGACCCATGTGGCCCCTCTACTCCCCAATCCTTCAATTAAACCCGACAAAGAAAATCAATAAATAATTATTACCCTTGATTTTATTACTAACCATACACACACATGCAACTCATGCAAGCAGCGTCATGATATGTGTTGCGTGAGCATCTTAACTTCCACATACTACCCATATATCTTTGTTTTGTTATTCATATTTTGTTGAATGGTATCATAAAGTGCGTGCTTGGATACAATTATTATATTCCCAATATTCCCAAAAGTTGTTTCCATCAGATTTTTTTTTGCGACATCCCGTGAGTATATTAAGGCGTAAATTAAACTATTTGTAGAAAAATGTGATAACTTTTAATAAAAACAAGCTGTTGATCTTAATTTGTTTTTTATTTTAAGTATTTAACGTGATATTTCTGAACCGAGTGATTTTATCAGCAAGGGTTCCATAAACTAGCTTAAATATACAACAGACACCACACCCATCCATTAATTCGTCACCGTGAGAGGGAAAGCCCCAATTTCATTAATGATACATTTTTAGGACATTACGGGAATAAAACCTATTACTTATAGCTCAGCAGGCAGACACGCTACCGACTGAGCTAAGGATGTCAGATTTTTTTTATCATCACGTCTTAGTACCTATGCAGGTATTGGTACCGTGGTGTAGTGGTCAATGCACTTGGCTGCGAACTTAGGGGTCCTGGGTTAGATTGCCAGCAGGCACCATGGGTAATTTCTCCGAAAGTGGAACTAGCTCAACGGTCACCAATTAGTTAGACTTAAGTTAGGTTTAAGTATTTCAACTGGTTCCACACCCTTACATTCACAATTACCATAATCTTATCTTATCTCATTGGGACATGTAAATGGCCTCCACGGAAAGGACGTGCGATCAGTAGTACATTCGGGCGTCCCCTGGGCAACTGTACTTTAGTACTGGCTAATCTTTCCACTACTGGGCTACGAGTGTTGTAGCCCAGACGCCAAATATTATTAATATTACCTGTTAAAGTTATACGCATATATACTAATTACTATAATGGGGTAGCGATGGGGAAGGAAGCATTTTAAATAAATAACCGCATTGTCGTGGAAGGAGAGTGGGACGACATGTGTGGGAAAAAACCCTCAGTAGACCCCACTGTGATTTAAACCCCGATCTCCCCGTATTCAGCAGGTCATACTAACACGAGACTGTCACCTTAGACCGTATGGCTACTGAAGTGGGTGTGAGATAAAGTGGACTGGGTTCTGTTTATGTCCTGTGTCAAGTTAGTATGTAAGTCATGGGCCGGTATAGCAGGTTGGTTCATAAAGTGCATTTTAATACCACTAGAAAAATACACTTGCATGTTAAGCCACTTATGTCAAGTCTTTCAATTTTAATAATTAATAGTGTTTATTTTTCTATCACTAATATTTTTTTGGGAACGCGTTAGGTTATTCGCCATCATTAATTAAATTTCATGACTTTACATTTAACAGCGCTTCCAGATTTTTCTGTGAATCACCAGGTCCAAACGAACTCAAACCAAGCACCGTGGGATCAAATGAGGGGCTACTTAAATAAAGAAGTAGAAGATCCATTCTAGAAAACTGAGATTAAGGTGGGATGGAAGGGGACGCAAGAAAAGGCCAGTTTTTTTGAAGATTTTATGGAAACTTTTTTTTTTGCTAAAATAAAAAAATACAACTCCATTAAAAACATAGGATTTAATTTTTTCACGTAGTGATATCAACAGTTCTTGAATATCTGTCGTGAGCACAGTGGCATTAGATGATAAACTTTTTAAACTAAGAGAAAAAGTTGTCATTAAATTCCAGAACACCCTTGACAGATATTCAACAACTGTTGACGTCACTATGTGAATAAAATTAAACAATATGTTTATGTTGGAGCCTTATTTTATTTATTTTGGCCAAAAAAATATTTTGCCATAAAAATTGCAAAAACACCGGCTTTTTCTCTCATCTCTTCTCATTACACCTTAGTGGCTAAAGGATATGTTGTGCTGACCATATGATACCCTCCATCCACAAATGTTGGCACCATATTCGCTAACATTCGGTGGCCACTCGGTCGGGTATAGGTCGCTCACGGGCTGACGCCATGGAAATATTTATATCTTCCTATGACGAACCGACTGTAGATTAACGTTCATTAGTATGGAAATTTAAGCAAATGATACACGTTCTTTTTATTTAATGTTTGCATTTTTGATCTACGTTAGATATCAACCTACAGCAATACACGTTAATAAGGGTAGTTAGAATATTACAGCTAACTCATGGACATACATTTAATCAAACTATTACTTTGCATCCATTACATCCATTATATTTTCCACTTACAGATTTTTAGGTCTCTCATAACTTCATATGCCTTATAATCTAACTTAATACTAGGACAGGCACAACATACAGTCCCCGCCCGTCAATTTATCAATGTGAAAGGGTAAACCCATATTTAACTAATGATAAATTTTTCGGCTATTGTAGGAATTGAACCCTGGACCCTTAGATCAATAGACAGACACGATACTGAATGAACTAAGGTGTCGGCTCATTTAATCACAGTATCTAAATTTGAAACCTTAGACATAAAATGTTAATAAACTAATAATAGAAGATTAATAACTTTACTGTATTAAGAGCAAAAATAAAAGTTTGTATTTTATAAGCCTGCCGTTCAACTGTAACTATACTAACAATATTTCTGTTCTCTTCGAGGCGCATATTCATTGAAATTCAAGGTATTAAACTATTTAGTTCATATAATTTATGCAATTTTTGATTAGTTCCACAGAAGAATAGTTAAATTTTCAAAGGAAGGGCTGTTATAAAAGTTATTAATCTACAGTGATATGTTCATTTGTCAAGTCTTGTGACATACACCTGTAACTTTTGATATATATTATCATTAACCATAAAATAACACTAATCATTAGATAGTAAAATGTCACTGCTGTTTCCAAAAATAATTCTTTGAATTTTATAAAATGATCTCAATTGTTTTATTTAGTACGCTCAACAGTAAGATTAATAATGACTTACTCGCTCATTGGTCGAATGGTCTAGAGCAATAGTTCCTAACAAGTGTGTGATGTGGTACTTAAGTGTTCCAAAATATTTTGTAAGTATGCCACCAAAATCTCCCTGGATTTTAATTTAACAAATCATCTTGTGATGGATCTATCTCCTACACGTTATAGTTTTGAGCCTCATAAAGTGCGATAGCGATATATCAATAGCTATATAAGTGTCTATTAATAAATTAATATATTTATAAAATATTCTAACCTATTTAAATATATACATACACACATCACTCCATTGACACTCGTTCAATTGCACTGTAGTTTAACCATATTTTGTCAATGTTTATTTATCAAATATCTTAGGATGAAGTAGAATTACGTCGAAACTAGTCGTCAAATGGTGGCTGCTCACACAGTATCACAGCACAAGGAGAAATTTGTTAACTCCAACTTTTTAATTTAATTAATAAATAAAACTTTCATTTTGCAAAACTTTTTCAAAAAATAGGTTTCCTTATTTTTCTGTTTCAACTAAGTGTACAAAATAAATATACATCATCATCAATTTTAAGTTTATTGAAATATAAAGTGAATAATAAAATAAATATATTTATAATAACAATTTATTTTTACCATTGTTCATGGGCCTGATAATCTTAAATGTAATATGGCTTAGTTGTAATAGTTTGTCTAAATTGCTACAAAAGTTATTATAATAAATGTTTTGTCCATCAGTGTTTATGATATAAAATTAATTAATTATATTTCTTGTATATTTTACAAGCTTATTTAGTATCAAATGCAACTCCCTTTGATACCTTTTATAACTTTATTTATTTTCTTAACACATGGTTTGATTCATAAATTAATATATTATATTTTCTCAATAAACTTTAAAATGGGTTTTAAACATTTTTAACTTTAGGTTTCACTTGAAAAGAAGATTGTGACCGGCCAGATTCTATCTGTATATTTTTTGTGGAGAGCGCCTGAGCAATGAAACAAGAGTTTCTAGCTAGCGGTGTAATAAAAAATTCTGTTATGTCCCAAAAACCATCATATTATTTTGAACTTATTTTAAAACACAAGACCAAGCAGCAACTGAATTGTTAAAAAAGGGTTTAAATTTTAGATTGTGTACCTGAAGCGCCATTCAAAGTTGCTGAATTGATAGCAAAAAAAATATAAAACCACATATTATTGGAAAAAATATGTAATTGGGCCAGCTTGTCAGGTAATTGTTTAAACCGAGCTTATAAATAAATGAATCAAGAGACCAAATTTCAAAAGTGCCTTTGTCCAGTAATACAATAGGCCAACATAGTGTTGAAATGTCTGAGGATATAAATTAAAATGTTGTTAAAAAAAATTAAAGCAAATAGGCCATTTGCTTTTCATTTAGGCCTACATGAGCTCACAGATAGAAAAATAAACTTATTATCAACTGCATCTAGACACTAATCATTTTAATTTCTATCTAGATTTAATAAAAAAAATATTATTACAGTCTTTATACAAGTGTGCCATGAAAATATTGTCTTCAACTAAGTGTGGCTTGAAGGGGAAAATTTTGGGAATCCCTGGTCTAAAGTGTCACCCTCGTAACATAATGGACTGCAGATAAAGGGGTTCTAACCCCAGTCGGGCTTACTGAGGGCGGGGAGGTTCCTGAATGGTTTTTCAATCTCCCTCCACGCCAATTTGGGTACACTTCCTCTAAATTCAACCTTAATCATCCTTAACATATCAGAGCGATCAGTACATACTATGCATACAATCCGAACGGGTAGTAAGACGCAGTGTTTTTAAAATAATTACTCAATAAGATGAGAGAAGGTTTAATTAAATGTACCCACTTTAGCATGTAAAGGGATGGGAAAACAAAAGTGATAAATCGCATGTTTAAAACTACTAACATTACACCCGGCTGAGATTTAAACTTGCTATGGCAGCACAGTAGTCTATATTGTAATCTATACGTTATTTAGGAGTGAATTTCCTATTATCCACCCTCCCTAATTCAACTATTAGACTAAACCATTAAAAACCAATTGTAAGCATACCAATTAAAAACTAGACAAATAACATGCAATCATTAAGTTTTATACAACTAAAAAATTATATATTTCATAAATATTGAGACACACAACTATAGTAATTAGTTTTTCCTTAGAAAATAATGGTCACATAAAATACAAATTACAAAATAGTACTATTTTTTATCATAACTGGCAAAACCAGTTTCCTAAGATAACCTTTGGAAGTTGCGAACATTTTATATAAAGTCAAATTTTTCATAGAAACAACTTTATCTGACAAATAGAAAAATAATTTGATAAACTATCCCATATTTATACGTAAAGTTTTATTAACTGAAGCTGTTAATTTTTATAGATATTATTAGAACCTATAAAAATAACAATGATAATTTTAATAATAAAATAGCCAAAGCTATTATTTATGCTTTAGTGAGGAATTCTCCATCTAGATATCATATTCTGAAAATTTAAAAATAACACCTGGACACGAGAATTGAACCCGGGACACTTTGCATTAGTATGACAATGCTCAAACTACTGAGCTATCAAGGAATAGACCCGTGTACAGGGTCATTCTTTACTCATAATAATATAGTAAAAATAATAATATAGTAAAAAAACTATATATGTTGGCCAAAAATAATGGATCTGTAATTTTCAAAGTACCCTTCCTATGAATATTGGTTAGGTCCAAATCCCAAACTAAGCTGACGTCTCATTTTCTGAAATAAAAATCTTGTCTCTCTTTTAATTTATCCTGATACTAAAATGGATGGTTTGGTGTTTGTTTAGCTTTCTCTAGAAATATAACGTCTTCATATCCACCCTATTAGTGTAAACATGCGGTTATTCCAGGCAGACAGTAAGACGTGAAACACAAAAAAAACTATATAAGCTTTAGTAGGCTAATTTTTACCATTGAATTGATCTAGATACTTACAACCCAAGTTTATCGATGCTCTTAGCATCGCGGTTGTTTACAGCTTATTTATGATCAGATCGGTACGAAATCTCCAGTTTGTCGACGTTTTATTGAACATTTTTTTTATTTGGTTTCAACCAGAGGCAGTTAAAAAAAAGTATGTCAATCCCAAACACCCGAATGAAAATCCAACTGAAAATAAACACTTCAAAAAACAAATCATTGGTGCGGTTTTCTCTAAAATATATTAAAATACAGACTGAAGCGTTAATATGTGTGATATTCCTGTTATAAGTACTTTAATTTTCGCTTCTCTTATTTTTGTTTTTACCGCGTCTTACTTCCCGGTTGTGCTATACTTATACATTAATTACGTTAATGAAATATTAATGATGATGGAAGAGTTTAAGACCTCTTACTCGCTTGTCGAAACAAAACCGACAACGAACACAACATTTTGTTCGGCGAACAAGGAAAACTTTTCGACAAAGACATTTACATTTTTTTTTTATTGAAGCGTCCCCACAAAACAAAACTTGGTTTCAAAAGAGGATTTTTCTTTCTCGAACATCAAACAATTATCTAACTTAAGTGCGGCTGTACAATGTTCGATGGGAACGTTCAATGAACAAAGCAAACTGGACATTTGAGATTTAACCACTTCCTACGTTTGCAAATAGTCCTGTTGTGCGACACATCCTTGTATTTATGTTTAAGTAGGGTCTAGCTTATATTTGTGATTTATATAACCATGACAGAAGAGACGGAAGTAGAATGTGTGTAATAAATTGGATGAGACCATAGCTCGCATGTATCTGCAACCTCGACTTCTTCGAGAAAAAGAAGACAAAGAGTCAAAGAGATAACTAAATCCGTTCACCCGTCACCATGCTGGTTATTAGAGGAAATTTTGTTTTGTTTCACTAATTTCTATTTTTGTCTGTTGTTCATATCACACAGTATCGAACACTTGTTTGAAGCAATGGTTTGAAACAATATGTTCCAAACTAATGTTCTCGAATATACCTCGAGGGAGAGGGAGAAACCAAGCAGGACAAAACACCCTCAGAGTCACTTTGGTGGCCCCATGGTCTAAGGCGCTACTCTAGCAGTAGACAATACTGCCGATGCCGGAGAGATTGAGGTTCTAATCTCGGTCGGGTGTACTGAGGGTGTATTTTATTTTCAAAATGGTTTTTCCACTTTCTCTCCACGAAAACACGGGTACACTTCCTATAAATATAACCTTCATAGTCCCTAACACATATGCGTACAGCCCGAACGGGTAGTAAGACACAGTGCTAACAAATAAAACACCTTAAGTACAACCAAACAGGGTTCAAAATCCAATCTCTCCGTCACGAGCAATCCAGCCCAACACGAAAGAGTGACGTGTTTGACCATGCGACTATCGATGCGGGATAACCGTAAAAGAAAGGTAAAACTTAAAAGTAAATGTATCCGCATTCTTGTGAAAGAAATAATTAGAATACATTCAAATAAAAAAAAATGCTCTCAGTGTACATCCAGCTGGAGTTTGAACCCCGCAAGCCAAACTAGATGAGCTTGGCGTTTTATTTTGTATTAGTTTTAGGTCTGTCTCAAACAAGTTCATTATAACATTAACCAACCTAACAAAACCTAACTTTCAATTTTATTGATAAGCGCATGGAAGATTGTGCTTTGTTTGTAAAAAAAATATATATATATTTATCTTTGCTGTCAGTCATTATGTGAGAGGGTATAAAGTTAGAGTGAACTAAACCAATTCAATTTTTATTAAAATAAAAAATAAATAATTTGAGGGCATAATTAGAAAATCCAGCTTCTTTGGGTTCTGTCCCTTGGTCAACACTACAGGGTGGGGTCGAAACAATTAGACATTAAGTAATTTTAAAATTAACTTTTTAATTGAAAAGTAAATATTTACTAGCTAAATAAAAGCAAACTATATAATACACTTTTTCACTTTTTGTAGATAATGCAACTCAAAAGAGCTCCACCGAACGTCAGGCAAAGCTCAACACGTTCTCCATCACTTTCCTTAGCACAGATCGTCTAATTGTTTAAGCCCCACCTTATATAGATGTGTAAAGTTCCAGCTTTATAAGTCATCCAGTGAATTCTGAGGGGTTTGGAAAGACACACACATATTAGTAAATTATATTAGGTAGATGTGCACCAATATATTTTGTTATTAATTAGGTTTATTTAATGTTTGTATTTTAAAGAAATGGCTACTTATAACAGACTCATATTGAGAGTTAGATTTCCAGTCAGCCAGTTGGTTGAAAAATATAAAGGTTAAACCCATCTTGGACGTCCAATTTGAACACTTTTCGTCCTTGGCACAGTATGGTTAAAAATACGAGTATAATAACAATACAGTGTCTACTAAGTTTAACGGGCAGGCCTTTACTTAATTTACATAAAAAATATATTACACTTTATCTAGAGCAAGGGTCACCAAACTACGGTCCACGGGCCCCAGGAAACTTTATAAAAAAACAAAACAATAACGAATACTAAAATGATGATGCTTTTGTATGAAGTACACAAAATATCTACATACATACATAAACATACAACTTAATTTTTACTTTATTTTAGCACCGCGTCTTACTACCCGTTCAGGTCATACGCTCATTTACTAACCACACTAATATGTTAGGGATTAGGCAGTTCACATTTAGAGTAGGTATACTCACATTTGCTTGGAAGGAAATTGGAAAACCAAACTCAGTACACCCGACAGAGATCTAACCCCGATTTACCCGTCATCAGCAATCCGGTATATGGTGAGAGTGACGTCTTAGACCACTCGACCACCGAAACAGGTCTGTTTACAGTTAGCCAAAATGTTAGCAAGTCAGAGGAATTGAACAATCGGTTAGAAGATATAACAATGCTGCATCTCACTTGAAACCTCTTCGTACCTCACCGGTGAGATGGACCTCACAGTTTAAGAAACTCGTGCCGTGCTAGTTGCCACCCTGCAGAAAAACGTGTTAGTAGCCACCCTGTGGTGGCTAGGAAAAGAATGTGTACTATTTACAACGTATGTAGATGGTGTGCAGCTCTGGCGTACCTCCAAATTGAAAAGGTTAGGTTAGGTTAGTTTAGGTTAGGTTAGGTTAGCCACCTGCTAACCTATATAGCGAAATTTGAATAAAAGAGAAGACATCAAAACATGTAAATAGTACACATGCTCTTCCTAGCCACCACAGGGTGACTACTTACACGTAATCGTTGACTTGGAAAGGGCGCCTGTCAACCCTCGTCTTGAGGTAAGGTGGCTACTTGCACGGGTGGCAACTAACACGGTGGCTACTTACACGTAATAAAGAAACTCTGGTCTAAGACATAACTCGCGCAATAGAATGACTTACCGATAACGAAGATTCAAGGGGTACGAGTCTCGGCCGAGTGGACTGAGCTTAGATTTTTCCTAAATGGTTTCTCACACGCCAATGCGGGTATATTTAATCTAAGTAATCGATTCTTTACCGTGGGGCCTTGAAAAGTTTTTGGGGGCCTCAAAAGAATAATTTAAAATGTTATTTGCTCATAATTGAAGTCAATTATCTTAAAATTTACGTTTTGGAAGAAAGAATTTGATGATTGTAAGCATGTAATTACAGTAGACTCGATTTTCCGGGGGTAATGGAGGAGAATGGAAGCACGGATAATAGAAATCACGGATCGTACAAATAATCCCCATCTGTTTACCAACGCCATTCAAAATTTGTTGCCTTTTGTTTTTACTTATTTATGTGAAAAGGGCTTTCACACAGTGGTAAATATTAAAACGAAGCAGCGGAATCGACTCCGAATCGACTCCTGCATGTGAATAGCATTAAGTAATACAATTGAAACCATAATAGACAAATTAATGGAAAGTGTTCAACAGTAGAGGTCCCATTAATACATTTATGTAAGTTAATTTCTCCTTTTTTATTTATTTGTTATTGTAATCCGTAAATAAATCCACAATTTTAAAATACATCTTAATGATTAATATATTAGTAAAAACTAGGCTGCTGTGAAAATATTTTAGGATATTTAGGGGGCCACGTGTAATAAAAGGTTAAGAACCACTGATCTAAGTTATACCCTATCTCACCCCTACCCTCTTGTGTTGCGTGATGAGTCACCCCTATTTTGAAAGAAGTAATATAAAAAGATAATGTTCTCTTCTTTTTATATAAGCACCACGCACTTTATTAATATTATCTGTACAGTTTATATGCTCATGTACTAGTTGAGGGGGTTGGGGCAAAAACATTATAACTCTCATATATTTCATTTACTCACATTTTACACTATTTAAACGTCTGTAAAATCTTGAAATCTAGCTATAAAAAATAAACAACATATTCGAATATATTATTTATCCTATAGGTCTTGATTGACCTCACCAAATATAATTGTTGAAGGAACTTCAGGTATTCGGCAGAAGAGCTTATCTTCGCGCTCTATCAGTTAACTGTTGCCAAATCTCCTCGCTCTGTTATGTCTTAAGGTAGTGTAGCCTTAATAATAATAATAATAATAATAATAATAATAATAATAATAATAATAATAATAATAATAATAATAATGATAATTGTATTTATTCGTCCGGCGAAGTTTAGGCGTTAGCCTTATCTTCCACTTAACCAGTTTTGAATACAACATACACTATTACATGTATTGAAATACAAACTCATTTTAATAAAGGAATACTCAAATAAGTAGAAAAACATTCGCACGCTCATTCATACACTCATTTAAAGCTCAAGTAGTTTCAAGAACTCAGTTTAGCTTGTGTGCTGTGACAAGAAGGAGCTACTGGCAACCTCGACTAACCAGCGTTGAGAAACTTGTCTTATATTTGAGTGGAGTTTGATCACACGAAGACGAAAGAATGACAACGCTGTTTCCCAAAAGTAGCCTACAGTTCCTTCAGCGATGATATCCAGTATATAAAAACAAATTTTAAACCAAGTGTTAAGCTATCAGAAAACACTGTTAACACATTTTTTCATAAAATGAGGGCTATTATGTCTCCCCCCAACATCCTCAATTATGCTAATGCGTTAAGAATGAGAAAGGTTGAATTAAAGGAAGTGTATCCAAATTTGAGTGTAGGAAGAGTATAAAAATTTTTTAGTAAAGCCTGTATCAGCACACCCAACCGGGATTCAAACCCCAATCTTTCTGTCATTGGCAGTCTAGTCTACTGCAAAAGTGACGCCGCCTTAGGACATGTGACCACTGAAGTGCGTGTTAATTTTATTATTATTTCTTTTAATTTAGGCGAGCCTCTCAAGTAGTACTAGTGATTAAGTATTTATCAATCCGAAGGCTTTATCCCTCAAGAATTGAAGCTAGGACTCCTAGGTCTGATCTTAACATGCCTTCATACCAGAATCGGTGGGTACACAGTCTAAATATCAAGATAATTTGATCTGGTTTGCCAGCAAAGGTAGATTAAGCTTCAAATCTCGGTAAGGTGTAGCGAGTGAGTTTTCTACTAAAATTATTTCCCACTCTCCCTATACGCTAGTGAGGATACATTTCTTCTAAAACCTTAACTCCTCATCCCTACCACAATTGTTATTACAATGTGAATAGCCTTAATGGGTAAAGAGATATAAAGATGCGGTGAGGGAAAAAAACTGTATGGATCCCGATAAAATCATAAAGGGTGTGTGAATCTTTGAAATGTCCCAGTTGAAAATCAAAGATCCTTCACTTTGACTTTGAAACTCACATCAGCCTTCGCATCTACGAAACATTAGTGGAGAAGAAGTAAACTTCATTCTATTTTAAATATCTCTCACCTGCTTCAGTGGACGCATGGTCTAAGGCGTCACTCTCTTGTTAGACTAGACTGCCAATGTCAGGGAGATTGGTGTTTGAATCCCGGCCATGCTTACAGAGAATGTTTTTTCCAAAATGGTTTTCCAGTTCCCCTCCACGCAACTGAGGGTACACATCCTCTTAATTTAACCCTCCTCATCCCTCACTCATTAGCATAATTAATGCGTATAACTTGAACAGGTAGTAAGACGTGGTGATAAAAATATATATATTTATATCTCGTTATATGACCATTTCAACATATAATCATTTCTAAAATAGCTACTCAAGAGTATTTTAACATCAACTGTATAACATAAGCATTAATAGATTCATATTTGTTAGAATGAAAATATATTATATTGTGCTTAATTTATTTTTCCCTCCAAGCCTTTATTTTTACCTAAACGTACTTTATGAATAATACAAAAAATAACAGTAGTGCGATGTGACAGCAACAAAAACCTTTTCTTCAACCTCAGCTTCGATTTTGATTTGTGAATTTTTTTTTCAAACTATGATTTGGGTTAGCTTAGTCTTTAAAAAAATGAGCTACACTCACCCCTAAAATTACAATAATATTATACTAGGCTTATATAAATAATAGCCAAAAACACCCGCTTTGGTGGCCACATGGGCTAAGGTGCTACTCTCGCAATAGACTAGACTGCCAAAGACGGAGAGGTCTGGGTTAGATCTCAGTTGGGTGCACTGAGGGTGGTTTTCCCTAAATGGTTTTCCAGTCTCCCTCCATGCAAATACGGGTGCATTTTCTCTATATTACACTTTATTAATCCCTAACGGAGTTGTGCGATTAGTTCATAGGCGTATATCCCCAACGGGTAGCAAGACGCGGTGCTAAAAGAAAATAGCCACAAACAAATACGTTTGTATTTTCTCTAACATCGTTTTAACGGTGATCTTACTATAAAAAAAGTTTATTCTTTTCCTAAAATGATATAGGTGAGTGGGAAGGGGGTGTTCTAATATGCTGCTTGATATTTCCGTCGTATTGACAGCGCCTTGAGACGACCGACGCTGGCAATATTCGAGCCAGGGCCAACTATCCTTCTCGTGTATCCAAAAGAGCCGTCACGGTTGTCAGGTTTCGTTGACTGTAAGATGTCTGCATCAGTTAAAGTGAGATCAACCTCTTGTGGAGGATGTCGTAGTAACCTAGGAGATGGAGGTAAGGAGACATGGATGAAGGATAACAGGACTCAACACTGCCTATAAGATGTTCTTATCAGCTAACGTGAGATCAGCCTCTTGTGGAAGATGTCGTAGTAACCTAGGAGATGGAGGAAAGGAGACATGGATGAAGGATAACATGACTCAACACTGCCTATAAGATGTTCTTATCAGGTAACGTGAGGTCAGGCATTTATACATGGTGTCGTAGCAGCCTAATACATGGAAGGAAAGACACGTGGATTAATGATAACAGGACTCAACACACCCTGTAGTATGTTCCTATCACGTAAAGTAAGATCAAGCATTTGTCGATGGTGTTGTAGCAACCTATGAGATGCAGGGAGAGACACTTGTATGAATGATGAAAAGATTCTATACTGCCTGCGTGGGCGTCCGCAGGGAATGACAAGAGGGGGCACACCCCCCAATTATGTACCTTTTCATTTATTACAGATTGATCAGTTCTGAATATGATAAATACGTACAATACAATAGTATCCATGACGCGCTGTGGCATCGTCATAATTTCAAGACGTTTCTTCTTTCTTGTTAGAGTAGTACATTGTTGGTCTAATTTATAAAACTGTTTCGTAACTATGGGCCAGTTTCATAGTCAGATTTAGTACGCCTCAAGTGCGAGTCGATACTAAATACAAAACGTCACCTACCTGAAATTGAATGGAATGGGCCAGTTTCATATACGAAACTGGCCCATTCCATTTTGCTCTAGGTAGGTGTCGTCCTGTATTTAGTATCGACTCGCTCTTTAGGCGTACTAAATCTGACTATGAAACTGGCCCTTAATCTCGAACCTATCTTATGATTAGTTTGTGACATTTTCTTTACTCAATTCGTAGCAATAGAGCTTCTCGTCATGCCTGGATATTTCAGTACAAACCTTGGCTGACATACTCAGCGAATTTGAGACGTGCTTTATGTAAGATTTGCGTGCTATTTCCACAAAAAGTGAAAAGAGGATATTAAGGGACATTCATTACTGCGATATTTGTAAAATATAAAGACCTTATCGAAGCCACACGAGCACATATACAACTCTAAATTGAATACATTTTCCAATATTAAAGCCAACGAGGTCTTGTCAACAGCAGAAGGAAAACAACTACCAGTAAATTTACAGATAAGTAATGCTGCTCATACGACCGTAGAAGAAAACATAAAACAATAATTTTCAATCGTGTCAACAATAGTTTTTGTGGAGCAAATGGCATTCCTCTTAAAGACAAATTAAATAAATCTACCACAGGAAATGTTCAAAATTTATTAAATCTGAAGCAAGGGATTTTAAAAACCCACTTGAAAACCTGGATCAACTATAAGAAATATTGTTCCGTGATAATCCAAAATGAAATTATTGATGTTTGCGGAGGCATTATTCGAGTTAACATAGTGGCATCTTCTAATGCTGATGTTGGATTTTCCATTTTGGCTGATGAAAGTCCGATATTGCAGGGATAGAACAATTATCTCTAGACATTTCTGAGTATATCAATGGAGAAACGAATATCAGAGAAGAATTGCGATATTCGAAATATAGTTGGTACAATAAAATCCATTATTAATTATTTATGAGGAAATTCCATTTTAATAGCTATTGTAACGAATATTCCTATGCTATGCGAAACTATGGATGCAAAAACATAAAATCATTCAAATATTTGCAGATAATTTTACAAAAATTGTAAACCAGCTGGAGAACTTCTCCCAAAATGGCAATGCCAAATCAAAGCAGGCGGTATATCATCTGTATAACGATTACACTAAATCCAAGGATATCCTTTCTCTTGTAGTAGTAAGAAAATATTCTTAAATATTATAATCAATAAAACAATCTTTACATGCCATTTAATTAGATTTATTAAAAGTGAACAATCATGTACAGAAAATAATAAATAGTCTGTTGAAATATAGGGAAAATTCAGTATCAATTTTTGAAGATATTATTACTACTGCTAATAATATTGCTTATGAAATATATGTTGAGCTTTCAATACCAAGACAAGCCAAAAAACAAACTCTAATAACAAATCATTCCAATGACTATAAATGAGTATTATAGACGATCAATTTTTATTCTGTAGATTCTTTAACTCCCTTATTTCAACCCCGATTTTCAGAGGAAGACAAAGAAACATTTAGTTTATTTAAATTACATCCCGAACAAATGAAAAATATCAGCAAATTGTTTTGACAAATTACCAACCGATATTAAAAAATAATATGATGTTGATAACTTCTTATGTGAATCAACAAATGGTATGAGTTTTTATTAATGAAAACTCAAATATTAATAAATCTATTAATTACTTAAATTATTGATCACCATGCAGAGTTTTTTCCTCCATAAAAAAGGCTTTATTAATTGCGATTGTTTTGCCTGAAGATACACACACAATCAAACGACCATTCAGTATTTTTCTGATAGTGAAAGCATGTATTTGTTCTAATATGAGCGAAAATAGATTATGTGGGTTGTGCGTGCTAAGCGTTCACAGAAGAAAAGTTATTCTGAAACATTACTTTATTAATCTAGTTATTACTAAATCTGGGCAACAGCCTATACGATTATTATTCGCCTTCAAAGACTATCAATTATGATATTAAATTTAGTGTAATTTCATAAGTTACATGTAGTTCACCCAACTTTTTGTTGTTGCATGTGATACAAGTCAGTGGCGTAACTTTCTTTAACTGCCCCCCCCGCCTCCCCCACCAGAAACATTTTGTCCTCCTGACCTGTTTACGTTTTGAGCGATGTTAGCTAACGTAATAAAGGGGTTGGAATAGTAATAAAAATAAAAACTCAAGTTAGAAATATGAAAAAAAATATTAATTTGTTTTAAGAACTGAAAATTACACAACTTCAATTTCGAAAAGGATCCTTCAGATGTAGAAACATTAACTTGAAGAGGAAAAAACAAAAGAAAAGCAGTACAGATCTGGCAAGCCTTATGCCAAAGTGTAAAGTTCAAGAAACAATAGATCAGCTAACTGTCGTATTGATGATTTATTTTCAATGTTGCCGTTAGTAAAAATGTTTGTGTAAGCACTATAAACAAACTGTTTACTAACTGCAAACTTTTAAATCTGATTTTTATTCAACTGGTAACTATGTCCAATGTATCCCCCCCCCCTCCCCCCGCACTGCGGGCTCTGCGGGGGTGTAAGTTTCGCCACTGATTCAAGTTATATTTATGAAGGTTCCTTTCCTAATTAGCTCATATTAAGAAAATGTTTAATTATTTGATTATTGTGTTACTTCTTTGAAATATTATTGTTTATGTTGTATTTGCGATGGAAAAAGTTCTGTTTTGCAAAGAATCAATTTCAATATTTTAATGTAAATACATTTTATTACTAGAGTATGTGTTTTTGTGAATACTTATCCTTGGGTAGACACTTATACAGTTAAAAACAAAAAAAATAATGTATTTACAGTTTTATCAACAACTGTAATTTATAAAGTCTTGCCCAACCCCCTCCCCTGGATAAATTTCTGCGGACATCCATGACTTCCTGTAATATTAAATAATCATTTAAAGCATTAACTTTTTATAATTTTTCATTCATCTCTTCCATGCCAAAATAATTTAATTTCTTAAAAGGGAAAGTCCTCATCCATACCCCTTATACTAAGTTGTAAATAACCCTAGTTAAGATTAAACAAAAACCCACGTGCTTGATAAGTTGAAACTTATTTCAATTTCAGGCTAACATGTTTTCAGAGCAGTGGAATATCCTAATATAGTCTCATCTTTGTCTAAGGAACGAGGAAGAAAGGCAAATCCTTACGGAAGTGATCTTTGCTAGGCAACACCCTCAACTCAACAAGCTTTAGGGCCTGGCTTTCCACCATAACCAGAATGTCATTTGCTACAGGAATAAAATGTCTACGCTTCAAGTTTAGCAGAGGTATCTATCTCACTCTGTTTATTGATTGAGGTAGGCCTACTAAACGTGCAATATTCAAACACATATAATACAGTAGAAATTCTTTAATTCGATGTCCAAGGGGTATCTTAAAAAAATTTGAAATATCTAAAATTTGAATTAACCGTTACCATGAGTATCTAGACAGCTGTAACGCAATGAATCAATAACCTTATAATATGCTATATATAATGACACACATGTTATATAATAATTATAAAACACACATACACAATAAATGCGTACATAAATAAAACAAGAAAAATTCAAACACAAAATATCAAAACTTGTGAAATTTAGCATACGAAAATTGCAAATTTATATCAGAAGCGATATAAAGCCGCGCCAACACATCCCCTATAATAGGAAACCCGCTCACTGCCGGTAAATAATTTCCCACTTCCTCATTTACTATATTATTTAGACTAACCTCAACTTTATTTAACATTTTCGGCATATTGGGTGGTTTATTAAAGAACGTTAATTTAGGTTTTAAAAGAGTACAAATTCGAAAAAATTAACAATGGATAGGCCTCTAACTATCCAAATATTTCCTTTTAAAATTCAAAATAAATTTAATTTTTTTACAATTCGAATTAAATGTTATTTTTTTACCATTGTTTTAAAATAAATTTTATGGAGAATCATGGTGGACTAGAATTATCTCATTTTTCAAATTAACCAATGTAGAATTAATAATAAAATATCCAAAGTTATTATCTATGCTTTTAGTGAGGATTTACTCCATCTAGATATCATATTCTGAAAATTGAAAAATGATATCTGGACACGGGAATCCGGGACCTTTCGTTTAGTATGCCAATGCTCTGATAAATAAGGTATCCAGGAATCGTCTCATGTCCAGGGTCATTCCTCACTCATATTTTAAGGCAGAGTATATGATGGACGTGTGGAAATCGTTGGCTAAAATGTGAGATTTTATTAAGCAATAAGCCAACTACCGAGTCGAAGGTGGCTGCGTTAGCTCGTGATTTTAATAAAATCACACATTTGTGGCCGAAGATTTCCGCACGTCCATAATAGACTCTGCCCTAAAATATGAGTGAAGAATGACCCTGGGCACGGGAATTCCTGGATAGCTCAGTGGTCAGGGCATTGGCGTATTATGCCAAAAGTTCCGGGTTCAATTCCCGTGTACAGGTGTCATTTTTCAATTTTCAGAATGTAGAATTAGTCAAATCCTACTGTATAGTAATACATAATTCACAAACTAAATTTTTCATGGGGAGTAGACCTTTGTTTGCCAACATATGCTAATTATGTTGCCCTTGTTTCTGAAATGTATTATATTGTTTTTCGAAAAAAGTTTGAGATAATTTTAAAATTGTTTTAAACAAGTATGCATGTTTCCTTTGCTTTTCCCATAGGTTAAACGATAGTTCTTGTTATCCATCTCAAATGGGTTACAAGAATCAAAGTTTGCTTTTCTGAGCGTGTTTGCAAACATTATCGGCAGCAAGCAGTGTAGATTAGTCTGATTCTGCTGTTCACACAGAGCCCATCAGTTCCTTATTTTTCTGTATAGTTCTAAATGGTCGTGTATTGGAAAGCTGACCAGATTCTTAAACTGACTATAACTATGTCATACCAATACACTATTGTAATATGTTATGAGAGAAATTGCGTCAAAAAATGAAATGCTTAAATGAGATCGTTGAAAAGTTTTCAGCTAGTGCGAATGAAGATGGAAATAAGTGAATAGGCCCTCGTGTGAGGTTTTATAGAAAGCATAGGAACTATTTGAATTAAAAAATAAAATAGATGGGAAACAATGTTTGATCATTTAAAGTCTGGACGGGAAATAATGTTTAACTGTTTCCAAAACAATGGGCTAACAATTGGTTCATCATGTTTGCAAACTGTTTCTATGTGTTTTTGAATAGCAAGAAACTTTTTAGAAACATCAATAAACAGTTTACGAACAAATTAGTAAACAATGGTTTTGAAGTGCGTAATAGGTATAATAAACACTTTCAACGCATATATATTATACATACATATACACTCATCTGATCAGTGGACGATCCTTGGCACAAAGAGTCAATATCTCAATAGCACCGTCAATTATCGAACCAGTGTCCCTATTCAAGTCAGATCACTTTAAAAAGAATATTATACTACATTTCAAAAAGATACTATCTGATTTAATATATTCTGAAGACGAGCCAAAATGTTCTGCCCTTGTACACTTTGAAAAAGTCAATCAACTTTAAAATCAATTACTTTAAGAAGATTTTTAAATTACTCTCAAACTTTTTTTTTATTGGTGATACGACCATACTCGCATATTTGGTTTCATGATCATAAACTTTTAGGTAAGATTGGTTTTGTGTTAATTTAATACTTTTTGTTGTCATATGAACAATGTAGGTTGTATTATCAAAATCAAATCTTACCTTGTCATTATTTACGTCCATATCTTATCATTTTAATTTACGTGGTTAGTCTGATTTGGAAAGAATTTTCGATGATAGTTTTTTTAGTAAGTGTTTCCATTTTACTTTAAATATAGAGTCAAAGAATATTTTTATTCTTAGCACCGCGTCTTACTACCCGTTCAGGTTATACGCTTATGTACAAATTACGCTAACTGTTTTAGAGATTGGAAAGGTTTAATATTGAGGGAGTTTAACCAAATTTGCGTGGAGAGAGAGCGAGCGAGCGAGAGAGTGGGAAACCATTTATGAAAAAACCACCCTCAATATATCCAACCAGCATTGAACAACGATCTCCCTATCATCGGCAGTATAAGTCTGTTGCGAGAGTGACAATTTAGACCAGGCGACCACAGAAGTGGTGCAAAGAATACTCATTCATGCAATGTATTATTTTTATAATATATATATATATAAAATAAATAACTTCATTATTTTAAAATAATAACTCTTAAGACATCCTACAATCTGCATTGTCTGGGCCTAGTATACGAAAATCAGCTGTGAACTCTTTTAAGAAATAATGTCACACATAAATAAATACATTTTTAAATGTATATATATAATGTGTCTATGTATGTTAATAACCGTATCATATAAGTATGTATGTATATAAAATACGGTTGTTTATATACATTGTTTGGTTTCACTTTGTCCCCAGCTGTTTTGTTTGTTTTGTTGCAATATTGGCAACAGTGTCAAAACTGGAAACAGGATCCTTTTCCATCCACCCCAAAAATACAAGTGGTTTTTAGCTCTATTCGTGAAGACAGCCTCAATTTGTCGAGAATAATTCGGTTTTTCATCTCATTTATTAACTTTGCGATTATTATTCGTGAACAATGAATTGACATTTTAGTACAAATATCTTCTAACATAATTATAGCATGGATACAGTATGAGAACACTTATGAGTTGTGATGTTCACTGACACCATACACTAAACATTAATAAATATATATATATATCATTATTCTCATGAAGCATCAATTATCTCGTAAATTAAACATCAGATGGAGTTCGTTGTGTCGTTGTATTACACTTTCGGCTTGTTTTGCTATAAGAAATCAAGCCTCTAAGAGGAGTAGTGAGTTTTTAAACACACTTACTAAATATGTTAGCAACAAAAAAATGTGATTGTATTATCTAATTTACTTTTCTCGTGAAGAGTGAATTGTACTAAACTGGTTACATATTGCGTACTCTCGTCATTTCCTTGAGACAGATCTAACAAAGACGCTGTAAGATGTGATCCTAGAAGTGCAACCGAGGTTTTGGTCTCAATACGACGGAGCGCCGCCGCATTTTGGAGGACATAGTCGAGTGCGGTGAGACGGGAAATATCCAGGGAGATATATGTGGCATCCTTGGTTTCCTTACATAGATCCATTAGATGTGTTTCTGTATGGGACACTTCAATAACTTGATTACGAAGGTCCTCTAGCGGATATTGACGATCTCGCAATGAAATTGCACGCCCGACATGTTGTGGTGTGTATAGGATAACATAACGCTACACATCAACCTCCTGTCATGAAATGAATGGTGGCCACATTGAACACTTGGTAAAATATGAATACTTTGATGAATACTTTCACTTTACTTCTTCTGTCTTTTATTTCTGTATTGACTGACATTTTATCTCAGTCGGTAGCGTGTCTGTCTACTGATTTAAGGGTCCTGAGCTCGATTCCTGGCATGGCTGAAAAATTATCATAAGTAAAATGTGGGTTTCCCCTTTCACGGTAGTGAATTAACGGCAGGAGTCTGGGTATTGAGTCCGTTCTAGATCTAAGTTAATTGATAAGTCAGGTGCTGATATAATCAGTCAGTTCAGAAATTGCACGATAAATGCATCTAATAAATAAAAAATAAAAAATAAACTTTTCTAGAAGCAAAGATACCCCAATAAACGGTGTCGCCTATTTTGGAAACTAAGCATTAGGTGACGTTCATTTTTATTTTTTTATTTTGCTTATTTGCACTTTGAAAAGGAATTGCACGAATTTGTATACACTCTGTATATAGGGTGATGAATCAGGTATTTATGCCAAAAATATCAACAGTAAAAAAAAGTATACATGTAAAAATATTTGAACAGAGAGACACGGAGAGCTAATGAGGACGTGTTTCAGGTTAATCTTATATATATATATATATATA
>CABFWO010005921.1:0-12261 GCA_902155825.1 Timema genevievae | reverse complement strand
TATATATATATATATATATATATATATATATATATATATATATATATATGAATATATGTATACTACGTTATAAATAATCTTATTTTTTAGGCTATATATAATATATAATTTGAGTAACATTTTAATATGGAATGTGCATGTGGGAATTATTTTAAACCATATATAAGTTTAGATTTATATATTTTACCACTAAACTTCATGTATTGGGCTAGTTGGTATTCAAAATTTTAAATTTTAATGAGTTACAACAACTTTTGTAAACCACAAATGTATTTCGTGGTATTATAACATGCACCAGGGCTCTATTCACAAACAGTTGACCAACACACAAACAATATTGTTTGCTACCTTGCCACAACTGTGAGGAGTAATAAATAACGTAACTATTTTATTCAGAAAACCATATATTGCAAAACTAGAATAAAATTATTATATGTAAAAATAAAACAATTCTGTTTTCGCTTTGAAGTTGTGCTCAAACTTTAATTCCCTAGTAAATAAATTAAACCACTGATGGTTTATATTATTTTAACAAAATTACTTCATTATTATTCATATTTATCAATCGAGACATATAAAAAATTAACAGCAGAATAGTTTATATAAATATAATATTTTGAGTTAAACTTAATATTGAGCAAAACGTGTGAAAATTATACCAGTTTAATATAGACAAGACATCTTTTTTAATAAGAACAGCTTGGTATCAAAGTATTTTACCCTCAATGTGTCAACAATTTATATTTCACTCTTGATTGAATAAAATTAATAGCATGAGTAAAAAATTTGAACAATACCTTGACATTTATTTGAAAATGACTAAAGCAGTTTTCCTTAAATACGTTTAGTTCCTGATAATTATTTAGTAATATATAGTCAATCTTAAAATATTTTATTTTATTGAAATATCTAACGTGCACTTACTGAACCGACTGATTATATCAGCTCACTAGAATTTCTATGAGAGAGAGTCAAAAGGACTACCAATTTTGCCGGAAAAGTTATTTTCAAATACCTTCCAGGGTTCTTTTATATGCCAGAATCGACATGGGACCGACGGCTTTACTTCCCCGCTGAAGGAAGTTGTGCTATGGACTTTAATCACTCAATTGATCTCAACTGGAAGTGGACCCATGATCATCGAGTCCTGAGGGGAGCACTTTAACCCAATAACACTGAAGTCGACCTTAAAATATTATATAAATATAATATCTGTAGGCTTACATAACATTTTTAAACGTATACTCTTAAATTGGTTTTCCTCGTGTTATGCTGTCGCCAGTTCATTGAGGACAGGAACTCGTACTCATTTAAATAAATAATCAAGAGATGTTCTATTCTATAACTGACTAATTTAATGACATGAGATCCTTTATACAATTAAGAGCGAGCATCATAGCAGCCCCAACTCAGCTCAGCGCGAGGTATGAGAGTAAAAAGGAAAAGATAGACCTAAGATATGCCAGAAATGTGTGCAGTGTATTCGTATTTGAATTATTACTCGAAATTTTCCACGGTGACGCTGGGGAACAAAGCGACAAAGTTTATTGTTAATAAATACAGTATGTCTCTATTATGACAGAATGAAGATTTGTGCATGATGCTTACCTGTGAAGCCATTCTAAATTTGTCAGAAACAGCCTTTTCAAGGCAGTTTTTATTTAAATACCATTTAATATTTCAACAATTATCAGTGTTAGAAACTTCTAATAACTCTTTATTTCCATTAATGTATAATCATAAATGATCCCAGTAAAATAGTGTTGGTGTACATTTACGATTTCTATGTGACTGTATCACAGAGTAGATTGGTATGTGATGCAAGCTCTTAATGACAAACACTTAAAGTTGGATAAAAAAACACGTATATGTGTAAAAAAACCCGATTTTTATATTACTTTTAAGCCATACAGAAAACATAATATTGATCCTATGATGAATTACCGGACACAACTGGACTGCTACTCAGTCAGTTTGTCCCTGGATGAGCTCCGGGTCATGAACCGGCCGTTCGTCCCTAGCTGTAATTTGCATGTTCATAGATTGTTCAAGCTAGTAATGTAATCGTAAGCGAAGTGACCGTCTTATGACTTTCAATATAATTCCTAGTTTCATAAATGAGTTTCTGTATCTTTTTATTCTTAATTTTGAGAATATCCTGTTAAATCAGTTGGTCATCTTTCTGTTCCAAACCAAACCCCCAAATTTCTAAAGTAGTGCTTGCTACCTTCAGTATACTTATTATACATTATTTAAATTTATTTTAACAACAAGTATTTGATTTTTTATGTGTGTGTGATTGGGGGAGGGGGGGCAAAGGGCGGAAGGAAAGGGTACTCCCGTGAACAACAAACTTTTCTTTTAAAATAAACATTATTTTGAAAACCTTCTCTAATATATTTATTACATTAAAAGGTATAGCTACCAACGCGTTTATTGAAATTTTAAAGATTTATTGGTAAATTTTAGTTCAACTTCAATAAATACATTAAGGTGGATTTTATAATAACCTAATTAAAACTTAAAGGAATGTTTATTTTAAAACTAATTTTAAATTATTGATACCCAAGAGAATAGTTTAACCCCTAATACAGTTAAAATGATAAAAACAATTAAAAGCTCGCTTGAACAGTTTTAAAGTTCAATGGTTATCAAAGCGTAGGTCGTGGATTGGATTGGATTGGATTGGATTGGGAGTAGCTCAGTAAAGTTAACCGTCAATCGTACTTTACAGTTGCAATAAATGGTCTGTGATATCTGTGGGTGGCGTGGTTATATTGTTTAATATTATTCTTTGATGTCGGAACGTCCATTAACTGTTATGAGAAAAAAACAACTAAACAAATTGAGAGAGAGCGTGGAGGTACAGTCTCGTAACGGAATGCTCACTGGCCAAACAAAGTACAGTCCAATTTTCATAGGAAGGTCCTCCATGGTCTGACAGATAGAAAAGTTACTAGATCTACTTTCACGTATTCATACTTCAAGCCATGTGATCTGCAGCTGTCACTTTTGATAGATGTTAGCATTACCTATAACATAACAATAATAATATTGTTACATGCTAAGAGTTTTAGCTTAAAAAAAAGAGTTATTTTCTAACAGGAAATTCTTATTATTGAAAACTGAACTGTATTTTGGCAAGAGTGAATTCCACTTCAAATCCGTAACTCTTCCCCTTTCTCATCCGGACATTTTTGAGAGCCATTAACATAGAACACCCAAGTTAACCTACCTTGAGCGTCGTTAGTACGTGGATACGTGCCCATACAAAGAAATCTACGTATGTTTTCACAATGATTCGGGTTCTAAAACAATTAGTAGGTATGATTCACTTGTGCGGCTCATCCTACCTGAGAAGGACAACTATTAGTGACCGAAGGTGACCTGGTGGTCTAGGGGTAAGGTGTCGGACTTCTGTGCTGAGGGTCCGGGGTTCAATTCTCGGTCCCGGTACGGATTTATCTGATTGCCAAACCCTTCCTTCACCTCTGACAAGACGTACTTTTGAATGTGAGGAATGCCAGGCCTCCTACCGTGGTTCGGATTCCACGTTAAACTGTAGGTCCTCCATTTCATCTCACAATCACCCTACCATTGCACATTAGCTTAAGTGCATATAGCCCGAACGGGTAGTAAGACGCGGTGCTAATAAAAATAAAAATAATAATAATAATTAGTGACCGAAACAAAAACTCATTCATCATTAAAAGTTAAAACATGGATTTTTTTTAAAAGTTTTTAAAGTTATGAAGTTTTGACTTAGATTAATCAAAGAACTAATAAGATGTTGAAACACAATTAACAATTTTAAGAGAAATTTGGTGTATAATTAAGATAGCGTAATGATAACTAACAAATATTTTATCAACTCATACTTCAATCTATAACAATTAACATATGGTCAAAAAAACAATGTCTAACATATTAAAAAATATTCAATATAAAACTATTCCAATAGGGAATATATTTATTCAGACATTCCATCCATTGCTGGAATTCCAAAGGAGTAAAGGAACGTCAATTTCAGATAAGACTGATATATACAAATTAACCTTGAAAATATTTGTATTCCAATACCAATATTCATCGTTACCTAACGTTTGACTTTGCAGATGAAAACAGGATTTTATATTATTAGTCTATTTCCGGTGCGTATAACCTGAATGGGTAGTAAGACGCGGTGCTAATAATAATAATAATAATTAGTCTATTAATTTTAGAGATTTCTAATCTTTAATACTTTTTACGATAGCTAAATTGTGTTGACATTGAAGATTTTATAATATTATGTTAGACAATGTTTCTTGCCCATTTGTTAACTCTTAAGAGATTGAAGTATTAGTTGATGAAATATTTGTTAGCTATCATTATATAATCTTAACTATACACCAATTGTTAACTGTGTTTCAACATCTTATTATATATTTGATTAATCTAAGTTAAAATATCTATAACTTATATAAGATTTAGCTTAGAATGTTTTATAAAATGTCATTCATCATTGGCGAACTTTTATTTATAATATACAGAGTGTACCAAAACATGTGGGGCCCATTTCAGCGGTGGACAGGAAACACAAAAACAGTATAAAAAAGTTAACAAAAATTTGTGTTCCATTTGAACTTGTTTCAGAGTTATAGTCATGTCTGTACTCCAGTCATATAGGGCTGCTTAACATTATAGGAAGTACTCAAAATTGACACCTTTGTCTGAATGCTAGCATCGCAATGCGATGTATTTTTGAAAGATTGCGACATTCTACAACACAACAACACTGCAGGCTTACATTCAAGCCAAGGGTAGCCATTTTGAGAACTTTCTATGAAATTAAGCAGATCCACATTACTGAAATACAAACATGACTATACCTCGGTAACAAGGTCAAATGGGACACATGTTTATATTAACTTTTTTTCATTGTTTCTGTGTCTCCTGTTCACCGCTGAAGTGGGCCTCACATACTACAATACACCCTGTATATTTAGTAAGAATATTACTGGAAGGCCCTGCTTCGGTGGCCACATAGTCTAAGACATCACTCTTGCAATAAACAATACAGATTATGGCAGAAATACCGGGGTTTGAATCCCGGTCACGTGTACTGAAGATGATTTTTTACAGAATGGTTTTCCACTTTGTCTCCACACAAATGTAGGTCCACTTCATTTAAATTAAACCTTCCTCATCCCTAACTCGTTATTGTAGCTAGTAAATATGCATATAGCCCAAAAAGGTGGTAAGACGTGGTGCTAAAAAAATTACCGGAAGGGTTGACCGTATTAATAGTTTGCTATTTTATGCAACCTGTTTTCGATTTGATTATTTTAAACTCTATTTTTCTTGCACAAAGTCCTACTATCTATCCTGGGATATTCATATTTAACTACACTAATATAGGGTAGGAACAAGGATAGTAAAATTTATAAGGTGAGTGAGAAACTAATTAGGGAAAACCACCCTCACTTTATTCAGCTGGGATTCGAACTCAAAGCTCCTTGTAACTGACAAACCACACTATACGGACTTGGCGTTTAGTTCATGTGCTCACCGATGCATCTAAGCTACCACTTACTGTAGATATGTCGAATTTACCTAATGTTCTTATATATTTTCCCAAACAAATGTGTACGCTGTTCCTCTTCTTTGTCATTTTGTCTGATTTTATCTTTCCTTTATCTTCCTAATAAAACTTTCAATAAAACGTATTTCTGATATAATGACGTGCGAGTTACTTGAAATACTGGTGTTCAATCCTTGACAAGACGCATTGGGGTAGTTTCGTCATACAGTGTGTACTCGCATAATATTTTAAGATGGGAATTTGTAAATTTCTTTGATATAACTCTTTATAAACATGTTTTCATAAACAGATAAATAAGTAGTAAATAGTCAAATGTATTGACGCTAAAAGCTTAGCCAACTAATCATTAATTAAATATCAACACCCAGGTTGAAAAATCATTGTAATTACGGCACTGTCCTAATGGAAGAAAACACATTTCAATTAATTTAAATTTGTTGAAAAATGACACTAGAACATGGGAATCGCAAGCCTATATTCTAACACTGAACTACCCAAGATTGGCAGGGTAACATCCCTTTCAAGCTGTGGTATCTGATAGTCGGCGATACAGTATTGGTCGCTCATATCTAGCTGGAGATTCCACACTTCCATCACAAACTCAGCCTTTAACTATGAATGAAGAATGACACCTCATCAAGGAAATAATTCTTAATAGCTCAGTGCTGTGCTGAGCCAAATGTCCCGGGATCAATTCTCGTATCCAGGTATCATGTGTCAACTAATTCAAATTAATTAAAGTAGTAATAAATTGTTATTATGATAAAAGTTAATAATATACAGTATATTTTGCATTAAATTAGTAGGTGACCTGGCTGTCTAGGGGTAAGGTGTTGGGGGTCAGGGGTTCAATCCTCGGTCCCGACACAGATTTATCTGATTGCCAAACTCTTCCTATTACTCTGACAAGACATGTATTAATCACCAATTCTGAATGTGTAGTGTGCCAGCCCTCCACCGTGGTTCGGATCCCACGTTAAACTGTAGGTTCTTCATTTTATCTTATAATCTCCCTACCGTTACACATTAACGTAAGTGCATTTAACCCAAACGGGTAGTAAGACGCGTCTTACTACCCGTTTGGGTTATACTCTTGATTAATAATAATAATAATAATAATAATAATAATAATAATAATAATAATAATAATAATAATAATAGTAATAATAATAGTAATAATGATAGTAATAATAGTAATAGTAATAATAGTAATAATAATAATAATGTACTAAATTAGAGGGTGACCTGGTGGTCTAGGGGTAAGCTGTCAGACTTCTGTGCTGGGGGTCCGGGGCTCAATCCTAGGTCCCGGCCCAGATTTATCTGATTACCAAACCCTTCCTTCACCTCTGACAAGATGTGTATTAATCACAACTTGTGAATGTGAGGAATGCCAGGCCTCTACCGTGGTTCGGATTCCACGTTAAACTGTAGGTCCTCCATTTCATCTCACAATCACCCTACCATTACACATTAGCGTAAGTGCGTATAACCCGAACGGGTAGTAAGACGCGGTGCTAATACAAATACTAAATTATATTACATCACATATATTTTTTTTCTAGAATGGGCTTGAAACAAGTTTTAGACTTCTTGAAAAAATATTGAGAAACCTCTTGTAAACAAACCTGTCAAACCGTTTCCTGGCTGAGTTCTTAGGGAATTAATAGGTCCTATACCCGAAAATAATAAAACCAACATCCTAATATGTTGTAAATTCCCATAATTTGAGGTATTTCAATTTTATCTGGCGGGCCGCACAAAATGAATTAGAGGGCAGCAAGTGTATCGCGGGCCACGAGTTGTACACGCCTGCTCGAGTACAACCTCTGAGTTTGGTAGAGAACACCGCTCTAATGAAAAGACCCAAAGCTATCTCAAAACGTACCGGAACCTGTTATCTTCCTTCTCCATTTCGCTTTTTGCGTTCTAATTTGCATTCTGTACTTGTTACATTGATTATTTTCTTGTATACACACTTCACATGGCAGGGCGGGAGATGTATGTGTACATACATATGTGTATGCTTCTGTGTGCTTAAGTGCATGCCGTTAAATTGACTCTGACTAAACACACTCAAAGTTCCCTCTCTCTCTCTCTTTTCCTCTCCCCTTCATCTCCTTTTGCCTTTCCTATCCACCTACCTGGACTCTCCGTCTCATTTCCTTTGTTTTCTCTTCTTGTCGCTCTCTCTCTCTATTTTTTTTACATTTTTATTTACTTTTTCTATCTATCTATCTATCTCTGTATGTCCCTCCCTCTTAGTTCCTTCGGTCTCCCGTGGGAAATTTTAATGTTTCATGCGTACGGTTGGCTGCCGTGTGTATTTAGATAGCTTGGAATAAGTTTCTTTGATGAAATAGAATTTGACGTCATAAGTTTAGACAAAAGGGTTTATCTTCCTTCTCGGGAAACCTAAGGGCAAAGAGGAAATGCGCAGGAAGTAGAGTTTACGGTGAGTTTGTCGCGGGAAATGAAACAACATTAATAAGAGTTAAGAGTTTAAGGAAGAAGAATACTTGAAATGTTTTTAAATACAAAAATAAGAGCGAGTTTATTTTAGTGTAAGCTGTGGGGTTGATTCAAACAAATAAAATGAAAGTCTTACTTACCTACGACAACCGGAGTCAGTTGATAATTCAACATTATATCTCTTTTATCATAGCATGATATAGTAATATATTTTATATGCAAACGATAAAATATTAATTAACGTTTAGTATCTGAAAAAATGTGCTTTTGTTTTATAGTTGATTTTGAAAAGATTATAGTGAATTAATCATTTAAATCATTTTACTAAGATAATTTAGAGTTATATTAATACTTTATTTTGTTTTAAAAGAATAATCTGTGAAAACTGTTTTAATTTGTAACATTTAGCTTTGATATTATTAATTTACTCACATTGGTGAGTGCGTTAACTAAATGTCATGCTCACCCAGTCTATAAATTCTCCATCTCTACCCGATTAGACTAGTTAAAATGCGTATAGCCCAGAAGATTGGTAATAAGGGGGAAGAAACAATATGTATATATATATATATATAATTTTATATATAAGAGAGTGAAATAAATTAATTTAAACATCTTGCACACAAAAAAAACTAAAAACTAAATAATTAAAAATTGAAAATCCGGCTTGGTTTGTTTCTGTCCCGTGGTATGTATACTATAAGATTGCAAATTTTCATTCTAGGTCATATAGGGGCTTATTGTAGTGGTAATTATATATATTATTTTAATTATATATATATAATTTCCTAATGTGTCTTTTTCACACCCTCCAAAAGCCCCTAAATGACCCAGAAATGTGAAACTTTGCACACATATATAGAGTATAGCCCACGGGACAATCAAACGGAGCCGGATTTTCAATTTCTAATTATAATTTTTAGATCTTCTTTTATTTAATAAAAATATAATTGATTTAATTCACTCTCAATTTAGCCAATCTTACGTACTAACTAACATAAATATACTTTTCTTTGCAAACAAAGCCTAACCTTCCAAGCGCTTATCAATTGAAGGTTATGTTTTGTTAAGTTGGTTATTATTACACTCAACCTGTCGTGGACAGGCCTAAAGACTAATATAAGCCTATGTATAAATACTTCAAACTTGTAAAAGGTTTTTCAAGCTAATTTATTTTATTCTCTCTCCTAATGTGATTAGTGCAATAGTGTATACAAAAACATAATTTAAATATTATATTAGAAGTTTGTATTAGCTTAAAGCTATTGTCAGCTAATAATTCCATTTGATTGATACAATATTTGGAAGGATATTCTTGATTTATAATTTAATAAAGGATTTATATTTTGTAATGTACTATTTAAATTAATAGTAGATCACGAATTAATTGTGTTATTGCATGTATAACCCAATTTTCTTACAAACGGATATAATCTGATAGCTATCATTAGTTTCCTGAGTTACTTTTACGTATTTATGCGACAAGTCATGTGATCATTTGTCACGTTTGATAACGATTAATACTATCAACAGTTATAAAATAACACTAATGATATAGTAAAATGTTATTAATGTTGATCGCAAAAAAATAAGTTTGAATTTATAAAAGATAATCAAATATTCATTCATAAGAAAATCAAGGCATACCTAGATTGTTAAACGCAATAAAGCACAACAAAAATAATCCCTAAGTAATGATTTTATATTATATAAATATATTTCATTATTTAGTTTGTTTGGAACAGTGAAAATAACCATATATATATATATATATAAATAAAATTTGTTTTACAAATATATGGGTAGACAAAAAATTCCAATTAAAACTGGGATAATTTGTGCACGTATGTAAGTTTTTTTTAAAGAAAATGTTTATTTTCCAACTAAGTTAACTCAAACACAATATATCGTAGTGCAATCTATTTGATATATTATATTTATTTAATGGGATTATTGACTGCTGTGAGTAAATAAACCTCGCCCATTGTCGTTATTTAGAATTATTTAACAAAATATTGCTGTTTTGGTAGAGCTGTAAATTAATTTAATTTCATAAATTTAAAACGAAATGTGTTACTAAATTTTACTCACGAATTTTACATTGTGTTTTACATACTCTAATTTCCGTAGAGCCTACACATAATACAACCCGTACTAAATAATACTAAACAGAATATTTTTAAATTACGCTACGTGCGCTTTGTTTTTACAAAGCTATGCAATTAAATTTTCCTCAAGAGTTGATTTAAAATGTTATAAATAATTCCATGATTTGCATTTTAAAAACGTATATTTGCTCTAGAATTTATACTTTTCGTGATACACGTCTTACTTACCATCCGGGCTAGCCATAAATTTACAATAATAATGTAATGATGAAAAATTTATAATTTGTAAAATAGGAAATGCATTCGCGTGAAGATAAAGTTAATTTCCACTTAGGAAAAATTACGACTATAGTACATCCAAACAAGATTTCTCTCCATCAACGGCAGGCCAGACAAGATGAGATTGAAGCCTTTCTCCACGTTCCTACTGATGAGGATTATTATAATTAATAATTATAATAATGATCCCACATGCACGACACAATCGTTAGGTTCTTATCAGAAGCTTAAAGGACTCCAGTGTGGCATAATAGTTTTTTCAGATTCCTTTAGTTTTTACGAGCTCCTCACCCCCTTATTCCAAAAACGTCCGCGATGGAACAGTGTGAGGCCAAACGTTATTTCAACATGGACAATAGAAATTAACAATTTGTCGTTTATAAATTCTACGTTTTAACCCTATAGTTAGCTTTACAACATAACTAGCTTCGTGCCAAACATGGGAAATATGATTGCGTGTTTTTTTTTTGTTATTTCTTTTTTTAGATGGTGGTAGCAATGAGAACTGGTTAAAAGAGGGGTAGTAAGGGGTGGTGGTGTGTGTGTGTGTGTGTGTGTATGTGTGTGTGTAACGCTTTGGCCAAAGTTCAGAACATTGAATAGACCAGTGGAGTGTACTGTACGTCCAACAATATGAGACACGTCGGTGCTACACATTCGAAACTGAAAAATAATGCTCTCCCCCCCCTCCCTTTCCCCCTTATCCGAATATTCTATTAATCCTCTATGATTGTACGATATGATGAATGATTGCGTGCGTCGGTATAAACACTGAGTTTAATGGAATGTTGTGAATAGGTTAGTAGCGGACGAAAATGAATGGGTGTAATCTATTATTAAACTTGAAAAATATAATTTTAACAGTGAATATTTTGTTGTTATATAGAATAATTCCATAAAATTGAACTACATATAGCTCTAAAATGGTTTTATATCACAAAGCGAGAACAAAACAATATATTCATTAATTAATCCCATTTCGTAGCCTAATATGTTATTATGTAAGCCTAGATAATTGAAAACAAAATTAATTAGTGCTTATATATATATTTAACTGAGCCAATTATAGAATCTACTAATTACACAACATTTGGAGTGGACACACGGCTAGTATAGGAAGCCGCGGCTCAATGCTTACAGGTTAAACCAACGTTTATTTATTCCCAAATTTTTTTTTTACAATCTTTTAGCAATTTCTTTCTACTTGCACTCTTAATACATATTGTATGCTACAATAAGTCTTTAAAAACTTTGTTTGACTCACATCAGTGGTCGAATGGTCTAAGGTGTCAATATAGTAATAGAATGGACTACCAGTGATATGGAGATCGGGGTTCGAATCCCTGTCGGGTAAACTGAAGGTGGACTCTCCTAAAATAATTACCACTTACTCGTCATACAAATGTGAGTACATTTTGTCTAAATTGAACTTAATCCATTCCTAACATAATATTTTTTTTGTTTGCTGATGTCCCGCGCACACACACAACAAATATCACTAAGTTATGTTTATTGTACAGTATATTCTTTTTGACGTTTTATAAATTATTACAACTCTTTATTAACAGTTGTTTTAATATTTTTGGCCAAGTATAAAAGATAGGTATAAGATATTATTAATGTGTTCAAACAGTTTAAAAGTCCACACGGGTGGCCACGAAGTATAGGGCAATTTACCCTTCTAATCCATATATTAAGTTATTAAACTGTAACCAACTTTCATGAGAGCACCATAATTCAAAATAAATGGTACGGCGCACCGCACAGACTTTCTCTCTCTTTCTATAAACTCGTAAGATTTCTGAACGGAATAATGTA
>CABFWO010005920.1:30643-40838 GCA_902155825.1 Timema genevievae | reverse complement strand
AAACCCCTAGTATGAGATAACACCTTCAATGACACATGGTAGCCTAGTATCAGTCTAGGAACATCCCTAGAAACCCCTAGTATGAGGTAACACCTTCAATGACACATGGTAGCCTAGTAACCGCGAGGTCAAGCAGCAGATATTTGAAGGCTGTGTGCTCGGAAACTGGCTGGCAGTTTAGTTACCTTATTAGGGATCCCCGGCCCTCGCCTCACTTTCTTACTGGCATCCAGCTGCGAACACAGGATGAGTTAACTGGCACAAGACAGCAGGTCCGCGGCGCTCGGATTCGCGACACTAGAGTAAACATTCGATACAATTAGATAGATTCTTCCTTATTTGCACTCATTTTGGTTGTCATTTTGGTTTGTTTGGTTTTTACATTTACATTCACGTTTGACATCTTAGCTCATTCGGTGGCGTGTCTATCTTCTGAGCTAACGGACACAGGGTCGGTTCCTGGCATTGCCGAAAAATTCATCTCTCTTGACATGTAGGTTTCTCGTTTCAAAATGATGAATTAACGACCGGGGGGGGGTTGGATGTTGTGTCTGTTCTAGATTATGTTAGTTTATAAGTCGTGTCCTAAAATGATCGGTCGGTTCAGAAAGTGCACGTTAAAATACCTCAAATAAATAAATAAAATGGATAATTAAGATTCACCATTTTTTTAACACAATCATATCCAAGCACACTACTTTGTAACTAATAACGGCCCATCCCTGTGGTGACTACTAGTCCGAGAAGCCCTGGTTTGATTCTTTGAGGTACTGATGAAGATATTTATTAATGAAGCACATACGATTTGACCTTAGATTATATGAAAGTAAATTTATAATAACTACAGTAACTGTCAAACACTTACCTTGTATTGAATTCTAAATACACCGCGCCTTGCCACCTATCAGGACTGCTTTCAAATTGGCATTTATGGGATAAGAGATGAAAAAGGTAGAATTTAGAGTAAGTTTATCAGAATTTTTCATGGAAAGTTGGAACTAACTTTTAAAAAATTACCTTAGTACATTCTAATACTAAAGTTCAGGGAGCGGCAACTTTTTTGATATCGAGAGCCGTACAGGTTTAAAAAAAAATTGATGGGTGGGTTTAAAAATAATATCGAGCAAATATTTTGTAATTTATATTTATCATATAGTAACTACTAGTTATTAATATATTTTTATGAGCAATTTAGTTTGTTTGTTTGATAAATCTTTTGTGGGCTAGCTGAAACTAGTCGGCGGGCCAGATCCAGCCCGCGGGCAGAAGGTTGCCGACCGTAGTGGCGCGTGAACCGATGCGGGCTTAACCATAATTACACCGTAATATTGATTCATTTATGTTGCAGTATTTCTCCTTGGCTCAGACGATAGCACATCTACCTATTGAGCTAAGTGTCCCGAGTTTGATTCGTAGAATGACAGAATAATTTCTCATTGGTAACATTGGGGTTTCTTCGTTCACAGTGATACATTAACGATCGGGGGACTTGGGGATTTGTTCTATAATTTATAAAGTTTGTAGGTCGTTTTATGACATAACCAGTCGGTTAATAAAGTGCACCTTAAATACCACATATCAAATTAAATACGGTTTTAAGAGTCCAAACTTTGACTCCTGGTATATCATTTGTGAAATTGTGTTTATTAAATTTCACTAGATCAGCGGATCCCAAACTATGGTTCGCGAACCCCCTGGGGTTTCGTGAAATCTTCCAAGGGGTTTGCCAAAATATTTCTGTAATGGCGGATTTTTGCGGCACTTTGTGAGGAAAGGGGAAGCATTTAAAACTGTTTATCGTCTCACACTGAAGTCAGGTAATTATCTAGAGGTAGAACTCTTACAAGATTGTTTGAACTTAAACACGATGTTTTCGTTTTTCTTAACAACCATCACAAAGCAAAATTCATGCAAGATCAAATGAGGCTCAAGGCTTTGGCAGACATTTTCTCAAAAACGAACAGTTTAAACCTCTCACTTCAGGGGTGAAATATTAAGGTGTTTACGGTGCAAGACCGTATTGAGTCGTTCATAAAAAAATAAGTTTTGGGAAACGTGTTTAATTAGCAATCAAACGGAGTACTTTGATACCCTTCACGACTTCATGGTAGAAAATCAGCTTATTTGGAAGAAAATGTAAATAACGTGGTTATGGAACACTTGAAGTGACTTGGTAAAACCTTCAGACAATATTTCCCACCCTTGTCCAATAATAATAATAATTGGATTCGCAATCCTCTGGAAGAGACAGCAGTTTTGAAATCCTCCACATTAAGCGTGAGTGAAAAAGAGCAGCTCCTTGAAATTTCCACAGATTTTTAATTAAAGAATAGCTATACATCTTTGTCATTAATTGGTTTCTGGTTAAGTTTAAAGGAGGAGCTCTCATTGTTAGAGAATAAAGCTATTACAGCTTTGTTACCATTTTCTTCTAAGTATTTTAGCGAGAAACGCTTTCTTCTTATGCCTATTTAAAAAATAAATACAGAAACAGGCTCAATGCTGAAAGTGACTTGAGACTTTATTTATCGTCTGTGGTTCCTGACTTTAAAGCTCTGTTCCATCCAAAGCAAGAGCATCCTTCTCACTAAGTCACGTGAAGAGGTAACTGTTAAAACTTGTAAACAATTTTAAAACTTAGATTGGCATGGAATTTTTCTATTAAAGGAGGGTATTTCTGTTATGTCGAAGCAGAAATTTCCAGTACCACTTTTAAAAAATGTGAAATTTAATAATATTGTGACAGTAAAGATAAGAAAATGTTACTACAGTACTTTGCTTATTTAATTTCACGTTTAATTTTTAAAACAAATGTATAACTATTTAAACTTTTACTCAAGTAGTTTCAATGCTATTTCACTATATTTTTAGGTTATCCCAAAGTACCTACCGAGCTATAGTAGGTTAATTTAAAGGTATTAAACATTTTGTTTACAATTAATAACTACATTTCATAAAATTTAGGTATAAAATTAAGTGAGTAGCTATGGATATTTACCATGGGGTTCGTGCAACTCAGATGTTTGTGAAAGGGGTTCGCGAGTCAAGAAAGTTTGGGAACCGCTGGACTAGATGATTACTAACATCTTGGAATTTTTAGTTTGCTATAGAATTAACTAGGGTAACGGTACATGATCTAAATGTCAATCTCATTTAGTTTGGTTTGCTGACTTTACGGAGGTTGGGGTTCTAGTCCCAGCCGAATGTGTTGTTTTGTTCCTGTGAGATTTTCCGCTCTCCTTCCACGAATATTCGGGCATATTTCCTCCAAAATTCTTCCTTCCTCATTCCTATATCAATAGCGTAATTAATTGGTATGCGTATAATCCGAATGGGTACTAAGATGGGGTGAAAATTCTTCTTGGATAAGCAGTCGTTTGTTAATATATATATATATATATATATATATATTTTTTACCACCGTTGTAAGTTATACTCATATAAATTATAATTACTTTAATGTATTAGGGATAATCCAGGTCAGATCTACTGAGGTTAGTTTTCCCTAAATAGTTTAGCACTCTCCTTCCATGCGAATTCGGGTAGATTAGCTCTAAAATGCTTCCTTCATCATCCCTACCCCATTAGAGTAATAATTATTATTATTTATACATATAACCTGAACAGGTAGTAAGACATGGGGATAAAAAAAAGTCGAACTTATACAAAGAGTCAAGAATGATTGATATAACCTTGTGAATAAAATTAATCTCTATGTTTTACTATATATATGTGTGTATATATATATTTATATATATATGTATATATATTTATATATATATATGTATATATATTTATATATATGTATATATATATACTTTGCTATAAAAACTGCATAAACACTGACTTTTTCTCACGTTCCCTTCCACCCCACCTTAACTTAATTCTGGGGAAAACACAGCAACCAAATCCCAGATCATCAGTCTATCTTTTAGCGAAAGGCCCACATTTGTGTGTCAAAACATTTTTTGACCCCGTCGGAAATTGAAGGCATGACCCTAAGATCATGACAAAAAGTGAACGTGAGCCAAGCAGAGTTTGGCTGTGAAGTGTGGACAGAAACTCTTAGTGGTAATTGTCTTGTGGTTAACACCTGAGCCTGCGTGCGTGCGTGCGTGCGTCGCGCGTCCGGCAATGTACACTCTGTTTATACTGAAATATAGCAGCCTTACCTTGACAGCCCGCTATGGTACAGCTTATGAGTAGGGGTTGATTTGGTTATTTAATAAATCATTTTTCTATAAGTTATATATCACGTTCTTTAATATATTCTAAATAGGTATGGTTTTTAGGTCCAATATGATTTATACTATTAATTAGAGCTTATGGTTTAAATTGTAAAAATTTATTTGTTGGATTTACCACTATTAAAATATTTGATTTTGGTAGATTTGAATATTTAGGGGCGTAGTTGGTTAACGCGCTAGTCATGTTGAGCTCTACTGCCGAGGACGGGAAGAACGAGGTTCGAATCTCAGTTGGGTGAACTGGGGGGGATTTTTCCTAAATGATTTTCCGCGCTCCCTCCACAGAAATGCGGGTTCACTTCCTCTAAAATTCAACCTTCCCAATTCCTTATCCATTAGCGTAATTAGTACTTAAGCGTATAACCCGAACGGGTAGTAAGACGCGGTGCTAAATAATAATAATATTTAGGGGGACAAGATATTTTTGAAGAGTTAAATAAATTATCAAAACTAAATTATCAAGATCATGATTTTAACATGTATTTGCTAGGTTTTAATATATTATTAGCTATTTTAATTTTATTGTTGTTAATATACTAGAATATGGAGGGCTATATTAAAGTGTAATCTGTCAAGGAATGGTAGACGACAAGGTCAGTTGAAACTTAATCCATTAAAAATAGATCGACGTGAATAACACTAAATATAACTTCAAAACAACAAAAACAAAAGTTTCGTCCCGGACGATACCGAAAATGTTTAATTTGTTTGTGGTTTTTTTTTATAACTATGATGTTCCGTCTCCTAGACTAAGTTGGTTTGTAAGTCGAGTGTTGGTATTTCTCGTGTTTAAAAATTAAGTGGGGTTCGTTTATGGTTGATTTTTTTTAGTACCGTGTCTTACTACCCGTTCAGGTTATACACTTATGTTCTAGTTACACTAATGATTTTAGAAACTAGAAAGGCTATATTTATAGAAAGTGTACCCATATTTGTGTGTAAGGCGAATGGAAAATCATCTTGGAGAAACCACCTTCGGTAACACCCGACCGAGATTCGGACCTTGATCTCCACGTCATCAGCTAGACTAGTCTACTGTGAGAGTAGTGCCTTAAACTATGCGGCCACTGAAGCGGGTCTATGGTAGACATTGTTATAGACGTTATATAATCACCGAGTACCTGTGAAAGATTTTAAGCTCAAATCCTGGTAGCGTCGATCTTAAATATTCACCTAGAACCAAAGCAGCAAAGAGAGCGCTTAAGTTATTCGGAGTTCAAATATAGTTCTAGTCATTAAAAGCTTCAATTTAATGCTAAGCGCCTGCAATATCATTATTTATATATAGCCATTTATATAGCTAAATACTATAATTTTGAAAGGAAGAAAAATTTATCGTTTTATTTTTTTTTCATTTATTTGAGGCATTTGAAGTGCACTTTTCTGAACCGACTGATTATATCAGTACACGACTTATAAACTAACTTAAATATAGAACAGACACAACATCCAACCCCCAGCCGTTAATTAATGACTGTTAAAGGGGAAACACAGATTTCATCAATGATACTTTTTTGGCCATGAAAGGAATCGAACCCGGGACCCTTAACTCAGTAGACAGACACGCTACTGACTGAGCTAAGGTGTCGAACAGAAATGTCTCAGATATAGGTATTTTTAACATTAAATTTATCAAAAGTGACAGCTACAGATCACTTTATTTTACCTATAAACACACTAAATAGCTGTCGGATAAGGTCTTTACTATGAAAATATTACTGTATATTTTTAAATAAGTTGTATTTAAATAACCGAGAGATACCCGCCTCGGTGGCGTAGCTAGCTAACGCGCTAGTATCGTATTGAGCTAGACTGCCGAGGACAGGGATATCTAGGTTCGAATCTCGCTCGGGTGAACTGGGGGGGATTTTCCCTAAAATGGTTTTCCACCCTCCCTTCACGTAAATGCGGGTTCACTTCCGCTAAATTCAACCTTCCCAATTCCTAACTCATTAGCGTAACTAGTACTTTAGCGTATAATCCGAACGGCTAGTAAGACGTGGTGCTAAAAAATAATACTAATAAAAAATAACCGAGATTTAAAAAAATAAACAGCACACATACAAAAGGCGAGAGTGGGCCTATATAAAGGAACCTAGAGGCAATGTCAGGTTCCGAGCTGTTATCAGGGTGCGAAATGAGGTACAGGCTCAGCGAGTGTCCTTAAATCAGCAACGAGGGCAAGGTGCCGCCGTACTTGAAAGCGAGAGTGTCTCACTGCTGCTAGTCGCAACTGTACCCCGAGCGCCGTCCCTCGAGCGCACCTGCCGACCAATGGGCGAGCAGGACGCTGACGGTTCGCGCCACGACGCCGCGCCGCACGCCAATGAAGGCCCGGGGACGTGAGACGCGCGATGACCGGGGTGGCGGGTAGCCCCGCCCCTCCGGGGGCGGACAGACGTCAGAGTGGGGCCCCCGTCAAGGACGATGTCAGTGGTGTTACATCACTCGCCTCATGTCGTAAACCCGCTGCAACAAGTTTTCACCGGAGGAATGAGTCTAGCTTCGTAAGCGCATAAACAATTAGTTGTCTATTACACTGCGTCTTACTATACGTTCGGGTTATTTGCATATTTACTTTTGGAAGAGGAATGATAAAGGTATAATATAGAGAAAATGTACCAGTATTTGCGTGAGTTTAAGTGGAAAACCATTTAGAAAATAATAACCTTGGTACATCCAACCGGAATTCGAGACTCAGTCTTCCCATCACCCTTAGTACAGTCTATTGTGATAACGTGACAAACTCGTGGCTCAATCCATGATTTTGTACGTCCCGCGGACCTTATGATGTACCATCATGCAATGTGACCCCCATTCTTTTCTTATAAACGTCGAGGAAATACAACATTTTTGAATGTGATATTTGGGAATTTGCCACAATTTTGTAGAATTATGGCACGTGAGGTTGGTTTACCAAATTTTTACTCTCCCTTTGACATGTATCAATTACCTAAAATTGTTTAATTTTTGGCCCAAATATTTTCAAGGTTTGGCAGTACACGCGTACTATGTTAACATTTGTTTTTTTCATGTGAAATTAAACCAATCACTTGAGAGCTCTCGGTTTATGGACACACGTTAGACAAAATAAAAATATTACCGCGTCTTATTACCGTTTTAGGTTATACGCATGTATATACTAATTACTCTAATAGGGCGGGGATGAATAAGGACACATTTTAGAGGTAATCTACTCGGATTTGCTTGGAAGGAGAGTGGGAAACCATTTAGGAAAAAACCACCCTCAGCAGGCCAATCTAACACGAGAGTGACGTCTTAGACCATTCGGCCACTGAAGCGGGTTATATCCAATTCCTGTGCGGCGTGTCTACTTCTTTAACTCAGAAACCTGGGTTTGATTCCTGTTTTGGTAAAAAAAAATAACACGGGGAAATAGGTTTAGATTTTGTTCACCGAATGGTATAAAATCCGTATCGGTTGGAACACTGACACATGCGTAAGTCCCGTACTGTTTGTGGTTTGTCGGTGATCGGGAGGTTTGAATATCGGCTGAAGGTACTTATTTCCTACCCGCCTCGGTGGCGTAGTTGGCTAACGCGCTAGTCGTGTTGAGCTCGACCACCGAGGACGGAAGATCGAGGTTCGAATCTCGGTCGGGGGAACTGGGTGTGGTTTTTCCTAAATGGTTTTCCACTCTCCCTCTACGCAAATGCGGGTTCACTTCCTCTAAATTCAACCCTCCCAATTCCTAATCCATTAGCGTAATTAGTACTTAAGCGTATAACCCGAACAGGTAGTAAGACGCGGGGCTAAATACTATATTAATACTTATTTCCTAAATTGTGTCTTCCTCTCCCAGCCAAGCAAATACTGGTACATTTACTCTAAATTGTACAGTATACATTATTACCTTATGCGGATAGCCCGGACGGGTAGTAGGACGTTGTGCAAAAAACCTAGGATAGTAAAATAATTATTCACACATAATTGGTAAAGCTAACTCGGTACCATGGAGTTCTGGCTCGGAAGTTTGGAAATCAAATGGATAGAATTCCGGACGGGTACATTGTAGATAGTTATTGTATTATTTCACCAGAAAGATGGTGGACAATGATTACTTAGGTCAGCACATTGGGGCTACGCAAAGAATTTTTTTTTAAAACTACATTAAGTTTGTTCATCAATTTTAACGATTACACCTTTATAGGATTTTCAAGTAACAGTTGTAAATAAAAAATGTGTTCACTCTCAAGTTTTGCAAATATATTATTGTTATGATTATGATGATGATTATTACTATTACTAAATGGATGGCCAACGCTTGTCTTATCTTGTATTCTCTTTTGTAGTTTTTAAAAGATTGGTCAACTCTTATCTCATATTGTATGGTCTTTTGTCGTTTCTTATATATTTCGTTTGTATTACAATTTTTTTGTATTCTCTTTGAGTCGTTTCTAATATTTTTATATTAATTAAGAGGTTGGTCGCTATTCCTTTCATATTTAGATTCTCTTAGTCTCGTTTCTTATATCTTTATCTGTACTACGTTTTATCTTGTGTTCTGTTTGTGTCCTTTTCATATCATTATTTTTTTTTATCAAGAGGTTGATCAACACTTTTCTTATCTTGTATGATCATTTGTCTTTTCTAATTTACCTTTGTTTTTCTGAGAGGCTGGTCAGCACTTGTTTTATCTTGTAACGAGTTATGAAAATAAAAACTATTCATGAATGGTAATATAATACATATGTACATACATATCTATAAGTTTCCGTAAGTTATCACACATAAAAATTTAATTGGTTATATATAATTTTTCTAGGTGCATCCAGTCTTACTAGAAGCCCAGGCTATCCACACATTTAAACTAATAAACTAGAGAGAAATAAAGTACAATTTAATTTAAATGTTCCCTCAGTTGTGTGAAGGCAGAGGGGGAGACAATTAAAGACAATATACCTTAGTACACCCTTAGTACACTACTCTTAGTACAAGGAATTAAAACCCTGACTTCCCCATTGATGGTAAACCAGACCAGATGAAACTGACCCCTTTGCCTGTTTATCCATTGGTGCGGGTAACAATTATATTGTCCAGGCAATGCGTTTGTAGAATTTTTGACTATTTACAGTATATAAAAACATTTATTTAGTAAAAATTGTATTTTTTACTTCATTCCTACATTTATAATATTGATAAATTAATATCATCGCTAAAAACTCAATCTCTTATATTATGAAAAAATGTTTGCGCTTAATCCTTGACCAAATATTTGGTTTTACATCAAATTTGTTGTTCTTAATTGTTCAGCTAATTTTGTTAGTAGTTAGTGAAATAGTTAATTACTTAGTTAATTGATGATTGGCAAGCAAGTGACTGTAAATCTTACTTTGTTTTAATATATTTTATCTATGTGATTATTCACTACCTTAGTAACCACAAATTTTAAATGAAACATGAAACTTTTAATATTATTAAATGATTATATGATTCTTATCAAGGGGTCACGATGGTCTCAAAGACAAAAATTGGGGCCAAATTCTGCAAAAGGTTGGAAAACCACTGGCCCAAGCAATGACAGCCGGCTTGACGCTTCTGTCGAGCAGGTCCGGAGTAAGCCAACAGCCGAAAAGGAAACTTGTTTGATAGTCACATTTCCAACATGATCAGAGATCTAAACCGATGCCTGGAATCGACACAAGGTCGTTTGAGTTAGGAAGGCAACGTATGACTCACGTGATTCTGACAAGCTTCTAGTCAATTAATTGTAATATTTTCTCACGTTTAGATTTGATCATTAGAAAGAGGATTTGTTTCGGGTTGAATTTTTTTATTGTGATAAAATACCATTATAAATATTAATAACAAAGCTTCACAATTTTTTTTTTTTTTAGCTTTACACATTTAAACTTGTTAGTTATGTAAGGATGAGGAAGTTTGTATTTAATTAAAATGTATTGTCATTTGTGTTGAGGGAAATTGAT
>CABFWO010005920.1:0-30212 GCA_902155825.1 Timema genevievae | reverse complement strand
CCCCCCCCCCCCCTTTTAAGAATGAGTACTATCATATAATACTTAGCACCGCATCTTACTACCCGTTCGGGTTATACGCCTAAGTACTAATCACGCTAATGGGTTAGGAATTGGGTAGGTTTAATATAGAGGAAGTTAACCCGCATTTGCGTGGCGGGAGAGTGGAAAACCATTTACGAAAAAACACCCCAGTTCACCCGAGCGAGATTCGAACCTCAAGCTCTCCGTCGTCGGCAGTCTAGCTCAACAAGAAACTAGCGCGTTAGCTAACTACGCCACCGAGGTGGGTGAACTACTATCATATAACGGTGTCGGGAAAACTGCTCCCTTGCATGAATCATCACACAAATAGGTGGGAAAGGTGCGCCCACACGACCTTGTCTGTCTCACCTAAATAATCTTAACAAGGTCATGTGGGCGCACTTTTCTCACTTTCCTCACGACCTTACCATTTTCACCGGCGTAGATTGGTTCATCGACTCATCGCACATCATGAGGTCTTGAGGAGATCCAAATACATCGATTCATCCCACCTGTCTCTTTGCCTGTTTGTTAGGTTAGATTAGGTTAGGTTAGGTTTTTCATTGAGATCAATATTAGTGTGTATCTGTAAGCATTTGACGTGAACGTATAGATTGAAGTTACCAAACTAATTATTGATGACTTTTTACTCCTATTTTTTGAATCTAGGCTAGACTCTTCAAACACTTTGTTAGGTCCTTGGGCGTACTTGTTTTGTAAGTGTGTAAAACAGTGTGTGGTGTGCACTTTTCCCATTTAATGGTGTGATGATTGATAGGAGGGCGCCATTTTCCCCTTTTTTCTGGGAAGGCGCAGTTTTCCCGGGCGAAATTTTCCCTAATCCCATATAACAGAAAGGTAAAGGGGGAAGAAAAAAAGAAAATGGAAAGCTTTCATTCCTTGGCACTTTAATCGGTTTAAAACAGTAAATCTAAATTTAAAGTCTCAATATCAAAATTTAGCTACGACAGATTTCTATGATCCCTCGACAATATAAATATCTACTGATAATATTTATATAACCTTTCGGCTGTAGAGTATGAATTCATCATAAGGGGCCGTCCTTAGATAGTTACGTAAGGGCTGGGTAGGGGGGGTCAGTATTTTATTATGTTTTATTACTTGGAGGTGGGTCATAATCCACCTCGCGTAAGATTTTTTTATCAATGTTTATGGCGGGTGAAATTTTTTTTTTTAATGTCCAGAAAATTCTTAAATGTTTCATTTCCATTCATTGATACACCCCACTTTAATCACCAAGTTTATTGTTTTATAGAAATAATTTAAATTTAGAATTCATATTTTACCACTATTACCAATCCTTGTGTCTAAAAATAACTAAACGATTAAAATATTCTAATTTATAATATTATTTTAAAAAAACGTAAGCTAGAGGGTTCTGCGGAGGGTTGACGGGAAGCTTAAGATTCCTCATATAGAGGAGGGGGGGAAGGGGGGTTGTTAGAAAATCGTTAATAAAAGGTCTTACGTAATTTAAAGACAGCTCCTAAGCCAGCCAGTGCTCGTCTTTAACTGGGATAGTCCTGCTCGATGTATATTTATTGTTATTATTACTATTCATGGACATCACGATCAGTTATTTTTACAAGTGGAAGCGTACTAATAGTTAGTAGCTTACATTATTAATTGGGTTTTTTTGGTGGTACCCTAATAACAGGGTTGGCCCGATTGGACCCAGCCCAGTTTTACCCAGCGGGTTGAATAAAACGTTCAGATAAAATTCTTAGATTAAACTACATACCTCCCGAATTAAAAAAACAACAACAATTAGCATACCAACTTTAACTGCCATTGATAAAACTTTTGATTAGCCTATTCATTGTTCAGTTTGGACTAGTAATTTCAATATCAAGTTGGTAAGACTGTAAATATAACATTTATCATTTTAATTCAACCCTATTTAAAAAAATTTAATCATGTTAATCTAAACATAGCAGATTTAACATTTTATATTAAAATATGAGCCAATGTGCGGTTAAGTTTCAAACTAGTTGTCATTGATAATTTTCATTTTTCATTTATTTGAGGTATTTAACGTTGCATTTTCTGAACCGACTGATTATATCTGCACACGACTCATAATTTAACTTAAATCTAGAACAGACACAACATCCAAACCCCGGCCGTTAATTCATCACTGTGAAAGGGAAACCCACATTTCACCTATGATACATTGTTTCGGCCATGCCGGAAATCGAACCCGGGACCAGTATCTCAGTAGACAGACACTTTACCGACTGAGATAAGATGTCAGACCTTTCATAATAACACTAAGGAACAGCAACGAAAAAAAAGAGGTTAAAACTTAAATAATTACAAAATTAAGTACAAATTGATTTATGTGTGTAAATATATAATAAATTTAAAAAAAATAGTACTTAAAAATTATTTAAGATCCAACTTTTTGTTGTCTATTGCTCCTTCATGTGGTTATGAATGGCAACTGGTTTGAAACATATCTACATCATCAGCTACATAATATGATATTACGTAAAGTCTATCCAGCGTAGGAGTGGTGGTGACAGGTAGCAAAAGCTACCAGATCTATTCTCATTTATCCATTCGCTCAACCATAAGATCTGCTGTCACTTTTGGCAGTCAAGACTTTCACAACAAACAATTTGTTTTTAATTATATTTCCTTTAAACCGTTTTTTACAAGTTTAAACACGAAATTATGAAAAATAATCGTTTGAATGTTTATTTTTTTATGGAAGCGGCTTCTGTGGATCACACAAAATATTTTACAAACGAGAGCTTCTAGAAGACTTAGTTCTCTTCATGAATTAAGATGGTGAAGCAGGTGAAATGAGGGCGGCTAGTGACGTCAGACAAACCGTATTCGGCTGTGTTCATGTGCATGTGTTTACAAAATAAAAATGTTTTAGTTTGAAACTAATATTTTTTTATGTTATAAAAAAAAGATGATTTATTTTATAATTTTTTATGATGACCATTTATAAGAAGACTAGCGGACCCGACAGACGTCGTCCTGCCCGAACGTTGGCTTTTCGTTTGGGTGGCATAATTGATTTCGATAATAAAACAAATACTATGTGATCATAATAATTACAAATTCACAATGAATATTGGGGGGTGGTGGTGGTGGGGGGTGAAATTTTGAGGTTACATGTTCTGATATGCAAAAAATCTAAATAATGTCCCCCCCAAAAAAATCCCTAAAAAATAAAAAAAAATTCCTAGAACCCGATTGTAGCGCCACCTACCGGGTCCAATTGTGAATCTAAACCATTCATGGACCCACTAAATAACACACACAAAAAATTTCATCAAAATCGGTCCAGCCGTTTAGGAGGAGTTCAGTGACATACACACGTACAGAAGAATTATATATATTAAGATATACCCGCCTCGCTGGCGTAGTTGGCTAGCGCGCTAGTCGTGTTGAGCTTGACTGCCGAGGATGGGGAGACCGAGGTTCGAATCTCGGTCGGGTGAACTAGGGATGGTTTTCCCTAAATGGTTTTCCACTCTCCCTCCATGCAAATGTGGGTTCACTTCCTCTAAATTCAACCTTTCCAATTCCTAATCCATTAGCGTAATTAGTACTTAAGCGTATAACTCGAACGGGTAGTAAGACGCGGGGCTAAATAAAAAAAAAATATATATATATAAGAAGATACAAGTGTTATTATAATAATTTTTAATTTATTATTTCATACACTACAATATCTCTTGTTACCACAACCACGAAACAAAAAACATAATAATTGTATTAATATTTTGTATTCTTTCAATTAGTTACGAAAAAACCAAGAGTAATCCTTAGGGAAGAATTATTAGAAGCATTTAATAACACTTTTTATTGGTAATATAATATTACCTAGGAAATACTAATTATTTCCACATGACTAAGATTAGTGACCTTCACTTAACGTTTGCAATAAGAATCTTCTGCTACTCGTCAGTTACCATCACCCCTACGCTGGATAGACCCTAGGACATATATGTATTCACTTGAAAAACTATACACTTAATATTTTTAAAGAGTTTTATAAAATTGCAATTCATATGTAGACATATTACAAATTATTTTTTAGAGCTCAATTAACATTAAAATGTCATGACCTGTATATTTATCACAGTAAATTACGTACACAATGACACCACAATCACATTAAATTAAGCAAATAGTTAAGCTCAATGTTTTTATATTATTGACACTTATTATTAATTAGGGATAAACTATCAAAACAATTAAAAGGTAAGAAAAATAATCAATTGTTCAGTTTTCTAACACGTTCAGTATTTTTTTAAATAAAAATCGAACTAGTACCACACATTCTTATTGATGACATAATTTACTAAAACATTTGTGTATAGGACGAGGTGGCCGAGTGGTTAAGGCGTTGGACTGCTAATCCAATGTGCTCTGCACGCGTGGGTTCGAGTCCCATCCTCGTCGAAAATTTTATAATTTGAATGTCCATAGCTCAATTATCGCAGAATAATACTATTATAACTTAAAATGCGCAGTGGATTACAATAACTTATTTCTTTCTGTGAACTTGGAATCAGCGATTTTTTCCCCCGCACTCTTTGATAGCTTCTTATTTCTTGCGGCGAGTTTACTTTTTAAAATATCTCGGTTTTGTGCAGTTGGATGATAAGGCAGAATTCACACACATCCAGTCATGATTGGGACCTTCCGAGTTGGATTCCGGTACACTATCCATCTATCCATTCCTGTCAGTAAAATGATGTTTTCCCTCCCTTTTAGTGCCAGTATGGGCTATCAGCAACTAAACCATCTTAGGAAATAGGACGAGGAGGGGAAATGATATTGAAATGTATCAGCCTTCACATGAAAATAGGATGTTCATACAGTGTAAGGCAGTGATTCTCAACCGGGGTGCCGCGAGATCAGCTAGGGGTGCCGCAAGAGTTTGAGGGGAGATATATTAAGAATATATAACTTAATGAAGAAAATATTTTACCGCAGAATAATTAATATAAAGAAAAAGAAGAAAGTTTTGTCTCTTGGTGTTTCTATGAATTGCGCGTGACACGGCACACGATGCGAGAAAATAATTGTTTCCCTTTTGATGGTCGCATATTCATTTTTAGTGATGTTATTAATTTTTAGTGTCCTCACATTGTGGTTGGTCAGTGTGCTAGTTCATTGATTTCCAAGGCTATTTAACTCTAGAACTATTTATGTATTTCATTCATAGTTTTTGTTATTTATATCTTACAATTAACTCAGTAAAAGATTAAGTAAAAATGTTTATTTAAATTGTTAAATTGTTACCAAATTAAAACGCTGTTTATTGTTTAATATTCTACTTTGAAAAAAACGCATACGAAAATTCTTACAAAGGTGTCATGAGATTCTAATCTCCTTTACAAGAGTGCCGCTCGTCTAGAAAGGTTGAAAATCCTTGGTCTAAGCCAATGATTTTCAACCTTTTTAATCCCATGGCACACTGAACAAGGCGCTAAAAATGTCAAAGGTTTTTTAAGGATAAACTTTATCAAACATAAAACGAGTATAAAGATCGTATGTAAAAGTTAAATAACTAAAAACTCTAATAATTGTGTCATTTAAAAAATAATGTTGATCGTTGATTTAAAAAGATTTATTTGTACTCCTGAAAATGTTTCTCGTTTCTGTTTTATCCTTCACCAAACTCCCACGGCACACCTGTTGACCTTTCGGGGCACACCGATTTTTAAAAAAAACGCTTGTCTAAGAGGTCAGAATCACAATAAACTGGATTACACGTGACGAGAAGGTTTGAAGTTTGAATCTCGACCGGGTTCACTGGTTCTCTACATGTAATTTATTTGACGTGGTTTTACCATCCCATCTCGTTAAAACAAGTGCGTTTCATCTAGGTTACCCTACCAATCCTGAACCCTTAGATATAAACCGTTAATTACCTCAGTGATTAACGTACTAATAGAAAAAAAGTGTATAAATAAATCATATATGCACATTGTCATATTTGTAGCATAGCATCTTATTACCTGTTCAGTTTATACGCCTATATACTAATTACACTAATCTCAAATCTATAACAGACACAGCATCCAACCCCCGGCCGTTAATTCATCACTGTGAAAGGGTAAACCCACATTTCACCAATGATAAACTTTTCAGCCATGCCGGGAATTGAACCCGGGACTCTTAACTCCATAAGCAGATGCGCTACCGACTGAGATAAGGTGTCTGACTAGTCAATATTATACTCCGGTGTAGTTGCCTCAGTTGTTAAGGCGTCTTACCCCTAATTTAAGAGGCTGGGTTTCGATTACCGGTATGGCTTAAAGGGTTTACGTTTGTGACATTAGTTTTTCCGATTTCAAATTGACGTATTGATGATGGGCCGAGGCTACTGGTGGTTGTGCATGTTCTAGATTTAAATTAGTTTACAAGTCTTATGCTGATAAAATCAGTTGGTTCAGAAAGTGCAAGTTATATACCCCTAATAATAACAATAATAATAATAAACAACTGATATCTACGTCGGAAGTGTTGACCCCTCCGTCAATTATGCCTGTAAAGTGAAGTGAACTAATCAGTGCTACCAACTCTTTAGTCTTATTCGATAGTAAAGAATGCCAGGCCTCCACCGTGGTTCGGATTCCACGTTAAACTGTAGGTCCTCCATACACATTAGCGTAAGTGCGTATAACCCGAACGGGTAGTAAGGCGCGGTGCTAATAATAATAATAATGATGATAGTAAAGAAATCGACTATATTTACCTGACAAGACACTTCTTTTATTACCAGGTGTATAAGTGAAAATAAAAATATGTGACTATTACACTTACGTAGTTATATTTGATTCAAAATCAATCTCACCACATGAAAAATCATTTTGACCTCACTGGGTTTGAAGCCAAGTCTCTTATGACCTAGGGATGGGAGGCATTATAATCTAAAGTTTAGGTTCGAAAGCACTAAAGTTAATATTTTGATCAATGGGCTTATTATTTTTTATAAAAAAAATTAATGGACTATATTGCTTCTTTACACCTAAACCATCTGCTTCGGTGGCCGCATGGTCTAAGGCGTCACTCTAGCAATATACTAGACTGCCGATAGCAAAAAGATCGGGGTTCTAATCCCGGTCGGGTGTATTAAGGTTGATTTTTCGTAGATTGTTTTCCACTCTACCTCCACGCAAATACGGGTACGCTTCCTCTAAGTTCAACCTCCCTAATCCCCAACACTTCAGAGTAATTAGTACATAGGCGTATAGACTGAACGGGTAGTAAGACGCGGTGCTAAAAAAAATGCACATGAGCCCTGGGAAACCTCTTTCAGCGTAATATTGGATCGTCACGATTGCACAGATGGTTAATTATAGTACTATCCAGATCGTACAGTTGGCAACACTGTAACTATTTAAATGTTTCATTTGTACAGTTGCAACAGGAACTCACGCATGCGCATCATCAAGGGGAAGGGGAGTGAAGAGAAGATAGCGAATGCAATGTTAATTCCCAGAATGCAAGTGGCGCATACATATATCTCTATCTCTCTCTATCTTGAGGTGTCTTATTGACATCCTCCGAGCAGCAACTCGAGATGCGTGAGAAATTATCTTACTACCCGCCCCATTTCTTAGACAGGGACAGGAACAAGCGGTAGCTACTGAGCTACTAAACTCTACATCTTAATAGTCCGCGGCTGAGCGAGAAAACATCCAGGACAAACCAACCCTCAGTACATCCGAACTGGATTAGAACCCCGATCTTCCAGTAATAGACAGTCTGTTCTCTTGTGATGTGACGCCTCACCAGGCATTGGATAATAAGGGCCACATTCAAAATGAATATTTTTTTTAGCACCGCGTCTTACTACCCGTTNCTAAATAAAAAAAAATCAAGACTTGGGCCTACTGTACTCTCTATTTTATACAAGAAACGTGTAAACTTTTATTTGCGGCGATGGTATTTAGTTTTAGTAAGTTTTAAACTTTGTGGTGACGTCACTTTAATAATTGATGACAAATGTGTGTCCATAAGCCGATACCTCTCTAGTTTTTGTTTCTTTTCATAAGAGTTGAGTATGAAGTTTAGCATGGGGGCGAGTTCAAATGTAACTCAATGTTACACCGACTGTTATGTTAGTTCGTACATGCAAAAATATTTCTAGTCTTATATGTATATTTTTTTGTTGTGCTTATTTTAGTGGTTACCAAACCAAAAAGAGTAAGAATTAGGATGGTAATTGAGAGAAAATAGCTTAGAGTTACACCAGCTTCACTGGCCGAATAGTCTAAGTCTCTAAGGCGTTCCACTCATGTAGACTGGTCTGATAATTACGGGTAGATAAGTGTTCAAATCCCAGTCAGGTCTACTGAGGGAGTAATTTTTCCTAAATGGTTTCCCACTCTTCCATTAAATGTGGGTAGATTTCCTTTAAATGCTTCCTTCCTCATCTCACCCGATTAGAGAAATTATCATGTATGCGTATAACCTGAACAGGTAGTGAGTGAGACGTGGTGATTCAATAAGGGTCCAAATTAGCGTGGAGTATGTGATGCAAAAATAACGGTGTGGATGATATTAGAAACTCATCTTTAGTTCACCCGACCGAGTTTGAAACTCCAAGCTCCAATCAACCGCGACTAGGTGTAGTGCGAGTTTAGTGCCTTACAACACTCTGTTCCCACTGCATATATTATTCTAGAGCACCGATTCTTAACCGGGGGGCAGCAGCCCTCTGGGGGGGCCATGAAAGGTTTTTGGGGGGCCTCGAAAAAATAATTTAAAATGTTATTTGCTTATTATTGAAGTCAATTATATTAAATTTTACGTGGGGCGTGCAAATTGAATAATTTTTTGGAATCGATCTTTGGTGAGTAAAAAGTAAAGATTTGGTACGCCAACCTCACTTGCTAGACCACCCCAAGTAATGCACGCTTTACAAAATGTAATCATCCGTAATTGTGTCTTACTACAACGTTTGTAAAATAATAATTGAAGCTCATTATAATATGTTGATTCTTCAAAAAGCCCGCGGGCCGCACATAATCATGGGTCGAGCCGCAAGTTTGATATGCCCGTCTTGGAATATTAGACCGTGCGACCAACTAAACGAGTCAATCTGCAATATATTTTGTTCATTTTTAATAAATAAGTAACAAATTAATTGTGGTTTTCAACCTTTTTCAGACGACGCCCCCTATAGTAGGTCATTAAATTCCCTCACCCCTCCACCTCCGTATTTTTTGGGGTAGGCCCTAGTTATAAAAAAAACTTTCAAAAATATTGATTATTAGTTACTTCTTTATTTTATACAAAAATCAATATAACACTGGAAGCAAAATGGTATAGAAAATTATTGAAAAACAGTGTGATGGTTGGCATTATTTTGTTTTCACCAGTATTGGGTTTGATCGACCTTGGTTGGTTCAAATTCAGCCTGGGTCGACGGATTTTTTTTGAGCGATAAAAATCCGTAGCCCAACTTCCTTCGGAGGGGAAATGAAGCCGTTGGTCTCATGTCGATTGTGATTAAGGTATGTGAAAATATCTTTCCCGGAAAAATTGGTTGGTCCTTTAGAGCTCGCTCATTGAAATTCTCGTATGCTGATATAATCAGTTGGTTCAGAAAGTGCACGTTGAATATATTAAGATAATTTAGATTTTTTTTTAGAAAAATCTGCTTGGTTTTTGACAGAGCACACAGCAAATCGCTTTCCCCTTAAAGTCGACAACACAGTTTAGTTTTCATAAGTGTTGCACGTGGCCTCGATGGCAGAATAGGAGGAGGATAGTAAAGAGAACTGGGGGGCGAATCCGAGGCTTGCGGGCTTGAAAATAACTTTGTGTATCCGCACGAGGGTATTACTTTTGTGTTGGTCACGAGATATATTACAACTAATAGTAGACAGTGTTGCCAATACCGCAATGAAATATATCTTAACTACTCTGAAAAAGTGATTGAAATAAAAAGTGTCTTCAATTCTTAGCTGATTTTTAACGCTATTTCTTAATTGTTCAGCGCTCCCCATCACCCTCCCGGAAGTGCTTCACGCCAACCAGGTTGGAAACCACGTGACTCATTTTATTGTGTCTAACCGATAGTTAATATATAATAAAAATAATAATAATTAAATTCAATTTGCTCTTGAACAATTTCTAGGTGATTCTTATGAAGATAGTTATGTATTTATAAGTGATTAAGTTCCTGACTTAACAATTTTTTTTTTCTCATTGAATAATTATTAGTTCTTTATTATTTTCATCAATTCATATCGTTAATTGACTTAGTATCTAACTTTTTTTCTGATTTAACAATCTCCCTTTTAATAAACCATCCCTCATATTCATAACTTGTATATTAGGTGACCTGGTGATCTAGGGGTAAGGTGTCAGACTTCTGTGCTGAGGGTCCGAGGTTCAATCCTCGGTCCCGGCACAGATTTATCTGATTGCCAAACCCTTCCTTCACCTCTGACAAGACGTGTATTAATCACAACTTGTGAATGTGAGGAATGCCAGGCCTCCACCGTGGTTCGGATCCCACGTTAAACTGTAGGTCCTCCATTTCATCTCACAATCACCCTACCATTACACATTAGCGTAAGTGCGTATAATCCAAACGGGTAGTAAGACGCGATGCTAATAATAACATAACTTGTATTGTTAATTGACTTAAGAAGTGTATCAATCAATCATTTGTAGTTCTACCAAGTACCTTTCTTATAATATTAATTTCATACTTCTCCTTGCTACAAATTAAAATGAATTTAACTAATAATATATAATAAGCCCCTTGATCCCGTCGCAAAGCGTGGTATCGACCTCGGATCCCGTCCGGCGGGTAATCAAGCACAGTGATCTGGTATCCCAGGGTGTATCAGCTGACGTGTGCGGCTATTCATAGCGGGAGAGGTTTGGTCGTTGGCGGGATCTCATTCACCAATATCTACTTTCCTGGTTAGAATGAGTCAGCTGTGACTCTTGTGTTCAATCACTTGACTTGTTTGGTGTCCGCTACACTGCCGGGTACAAGTTTACATTCGGGCGGAAGGACCCGCGTTAACTGTGGAGCTCATTGATTATGTTGATGTAAAGGTATAATAACAAATTTATATATTGGACACTAAAAAGTCAGTTTAAGAAAAGGCTTATTTCACTTTAAAAAAACACTAAATCGGGAAATAATAGGGCTGTTCATAGAGTAAGAATAAGATTATGATAAATAAAATCAGTTTTTTTTTTATGAATAAAATTGTCTAAATAAATATAGCAAATGTTTAGTACATAGTTAAAAATATTAATTCTAGTAGGGCCGATATATTATTTAGGAAATATGAGGCTAGTTAAAAATATATGTTGCATTTATTTAGCTATAGGCCTAAATAATTAAAATACATTAATTTTGAAAATCCCAACTCTTGAGCTTGTAGCTTGCCTTTGTATTATTATTATTATTATTATTATTATTATTATTATTATTATTATTATTATTATCATCATCATCATTACTGTGCATCGTGTCTCACTACCCATTCGGGTTAGCCGCTTGTATACACTATTATAAAAGGGACAATAATGTTGAATTTAGAAGAAATGTGTTAATTGGCGTAGAGGGGGAGTGGGCAGCCATTTAGGGAAAAACCACCGGGAGTCGAACCCTAATCTCGCCGTCACTAGCAATCAAGTCTTAATAGTTGGCGTTCACCTGTCCGTGTCGTACAGAATCGTTTCATTTCAACAGTACAATTTTCATAGGAATGGTCTTATCTGACAGCTAGAATTTAAAAAAAAAATCTATTTTCACATATTCATACTTCAAGTAATATGATCTGCGGTTGTCATTTTTGATAGATATTATCAATACATATAAAATAACACTTATAAAATCTTAAAATAAAATATTATCACTTATCAATGATAAAAAGTAAAAACCTTCTCTATGAAAATTGAACTGTACATTATTTGTATGAAAATATGGAAAACTCAAATCAGGAATATTCTCTAGGCCGGCGCGGATCGCTACACCATAGTGTGCACCTACCTTAAGGTGAGAGTATAAGAAACGCGAGAAAAGGTAAATGTTTTTTTCAGTTTTTATATCAAAACTTTTTTTGCTCAAAAGTAATCAAATATGTCTGCAATAGAAACATATATTTTAATTTTCTTCACATGGTGGGTGACTTCAACAGTTCTTGAATATCTATCAAGTGTATCATGGAATTGAATTTAAACTTTTTCTCTTAATTTAAAAAGTTTCTTATCTAATGCCGCTATGTTCTATACAGATAATCAATAACTGTAGATATCACCACGCGAAGAAAATTAAGCTCTTTGTTTCTACTGGAGCAATATCTTATTTATTTTGGGCAAAAAAGTGTTTTGCTACAAAAACTACAAAAAACACTGTCCTTTTCTCGCGTTCCTTACACTTTCACCTTAATACATTAGAAGCAGTGAGGCGGGTGACTATGTTTGTTTGTGAGATAATGATGCTACTAACTATATATTAGATAACGAGATCTCTGACTGTGTTATTTGCATTGAAACCAGGTCAATGACGTAGTATGGAGCACTGTTTATTATTATAAAACATAGCTTGTTATCGTGGCTAAGTGGTTAGAGGAGTCCACCACAAGACAAAGAGACCTTGGTTTAAATCCGGTTGCTGCTCACGAAGATCAGGTTCATCGTGCTACCCAATTAGCAAATATGTATGCTCTCAAGCAGGGTGGGTCGTAGGCTTATTATAGACTCGCTTCGGTGTTTGAACGGCCTAAGGCGTCAGTATCGCAACATATTGGACTGTTGGGGACAGGGAGATTGGTGTTCGCATCCCGGTTGGATGTACTCGGGGTGATTTTTCTTAAATAGTTTCCCATTCTCCTTCAACGCTAATGAGGGTAAACTTAATGTAAATCCAACCTTCCTCTTTATCACTGACACATTAATGTGTTTAGTGCATGTGCGTACAACCCAAACGGGAGTGAGATGCGGCGAAAAAAAAAGTGCTGATAAAATAATTGTGTTTAGAAAGATGATGCCGTCGTAGCATCGAAACATGTATAAATAACATTGCACAAGTAACCAAAGAACAGGGAAATAAAGTTAAGAAATAAATTCAATTTTTATATTTTTTCTAATTTAATAACTTGTTCTGTCAATTCTCAAAATAACACAGAAATACGAAATATGCATGATCCCATCATCCTTAATTTTTAAAACATTGTTTTAAGTATAAATTTGACTCAAATGTCTACAATTTTAATATGTACTGAATTTTTAGATGTTTGTTTTAATTTCAAGACATTCATAATTATAAAGTATCATAGCTTGTAATTAATATTACAAATTTCTTTCAAATATCAATCAAGTATTGTGCATATATATTATGTTATATTACACATTTATGTCTTTCATGATAATTTAATACAACTTGTATAACCTAATTTAACTAAAAATTGAATTTTATTTATAAATATTCTTAAACGTTCCTTATTAAACAATTCAAATGTTCTTCAAAAATATAAATTTGTAGTAATTAACTTTTTGACTTCTTTTGACCAAAAATAGTTTTGATATAAAAACTACAAAAACACTGCCTTTAAAAAAAATCTGTTCTTTTGTAATTGTATAAATGTTCGTTCTAAATTGTTTGTAAGTATAAACCCGCGATATAATGAAAGAAAGGCTAGTAAAAACAGTCCAGGACATTACGTCAAAATCTGCGATAGTTGTTGTTTATTAACTGTAATATTAATTAAACATATTTAACCAATAATAAAAACTTAGGGATATGTCGAGCATCCCTTGAAATCCTTCACGAACCACAGTTTGGGAAGTACTGCCTTAAAAAATAATAATAGTGAGTCTACAGCCTGAAGGTTCGTCCTGATGTTTTCCCATCCATCAGGAGCAGTGGGTGCACTCTGTCCTTTGGTTGGTTAGTGTAGCCCGCACCATATAGGGGAAAACGCACATGTGCTAAGGAAGCCCTGAAAAGGCGGTAGTTTATGGTTACTTTCCGCACTGAGTCAAATGAGAGAGTTAGGAAATACTTACGAATTTTGCTGGAAAAGTATATCTTACACAGGGATATTGTACCTACATGCCACAAAGATATGGCACCAACAGCCTTAATTCCCACCCGAAAAAGTTGGGCTATTGATTTTTATCATTCAAAAAAAATCCTACGTCCCCGGTTAGATTTAAACCCGTGAACATTGGATCATGGGGTATGCACTTTTACCCCAAGATCACCACCGAGGTCGATCTTAGAAAATTACCTACTCCCGATCTTGTTGATTGAGTATTAAAGACTTAACGGACCAGTCATATTATTAATATGCTTATTTTATGGTGTCTTCTGAATGTTGATATTCATTTAATTCAAATAATTCTTGATTTGGTCCTTGTATTCCTATACTGATACTCAATTTCCAAGTTTTTAGTAAACTATAACATATTTATTTTATGCTACGAGCATCCAATGATGCCCCTTTTGTGTGCGTGCTGCCCACACCCACCATTTGCGAATGAAGATGATAAAAAAACTGATTTGTACAGTAGGACTATTTAATATAAACAACGATGAAAAACGCATTTATTGATAACAATTATGTATGTTTTGCAAAGAAAAAAGTTATTGAAAATAATCATTTCTTTGCAAAGATAAGATTAATAATTAGTTTCTATACCTGTCTATTTTGTATACTTGATTAATTCTTTTGGTTAGATTGAAAGATAATATTAAAATTTGATTTGTTCAAAATTACTCGACGAGGATGGGATTCGAACCCACGCGTGCAGAGCACATTGGATTAGCAGTCCAACGCCTTAACCACTCGGCCACCTCGTCTTGTGGATTCTTATATGACTCATTACAATGTACTGTAAGACTATTTAATTTAAACAATGTTGAAACACGCTTTTATTGATAAAAACTATGTATGTTTTGTAGGGGGAAAAAAATTAGTTTCTATACCTACTTGTCTATTTTGTATACTTGATTAATTATTTTGGTTGGATAAAAAGATAATATTAAACTTTGATTTGTTCAAAATTACTCGACGAGGATGGGATTCGAACCCACGCGTGCAGAGCACATTGGATTAGCAGTCCAACACCTTAACCACTCGGCCACCTCGTCCTATGATGCATAGTATGACTCATTACAATGTTGTTACGGCATCTTCGTACTGTGTTGAACATAATATTTAACTCTTGTTTTATTGTGATCTAGTGTCTACCCGCGGTTAGTGACTATCCAATCTAGGATAGAAAGGGGGGGGTGGGGGGGGAGGAGGTTTAGTGTTCACATTTTAAAGTAACAGTGCAAGCATTCGCCAGGTCACAGTAAAAGTACGCCAGCGCAACCTAACTTGGCCGAAAATATATTTTCGTAGGAGGAGCCTTTTATAAAATACAATACATATATATAAGTTATATCAGTAGTAAACATTGATACAATTTTAATATCTATTATGTATGTTATTTTATCAATATAGACCCGTATGCAAGACAAGAACGTGGCTGAGCGATACAGAAGGTGGAGTGGAGTAGAAATATGGGTGATTTTCATCAAATTAGATAGGAAATCAACTCATCTTCGACCCTACTTTTTTACCTTATGTTTCTTGTACTCGGGCCTATCAATACTGATAAAATAACATGACTAATATATTAAAATGTTATCTTTCAAAAATGATAGCTGAAAACTTGACATGATTTATATGTAAATGTATAGAAGTAGTTTTTATTCATAAGAATACAGTAAGTACCTGCTTCGGTGGCCAAATGGTCTAAGGAGTTACTCTCGTGTAAGACTAGACTGCTGATGATAGGAAGATCGGGGTTCGAATTCCAGTCGGGTGTACTGAGAGTTTTTTCCCCAAATTGTCTTCCACTCTTACTTCACGCAAATGCGGTTACACTTCCTATGAACTCAACCTTCCTCATCTTTAATTCACTGTCGTAATTAGTACATATGTATATAACCTGAATAGGTTGTAAGACATGGTGTTAAAAAAAAACAGTAATATAAGTCCTCAACTGTCGCGGTTAATTCGTTCCGAAGGTTTCCGCGTAAATTAAAAAAGAACCTCTTGAGTCGAATAAATGGTGCTTAAATACGATGTATTTTTGACAAATGTTTGTTACACCAGTAATGACAATCACAATATCCGCTATGCGTCAGTTTATTAGTAACAAACGTCATTTGTTGTGTTAAAAGTGGCGTAAATGTGCTTCCACTTAGAGGTGAAAGGAACTGCACCTACATCCAATTGAAAAACGATCATATGAGGAAAATCTTACGTTCGTCTCAGTCTGTCCCATATGGAAAGGATCTTGATGATACTCCAGGAGGGGAATAAGTGTGTGTGACGACACGCAAGTGTGCAGCAGGTGTGGGTCACAGTTCACTGTCACAGGCGCCTCAGTGTGTTACAAGGTCTAGTGACGGCTCTGTTGGACCGAGGAAGGCGCCATTCGGTAGTCGGCTTGCCGGGAGAATAATGAAGCATTTAGAAGGAGGTATGCGAGAACTAGGCTGAGTAAGGCTCGAGTGAGGAAGTGCGTTAACGAGGATGGGTGATGTTCGAGTGAGGTAGGCATGCAATAACGAGGATGGGTGATGTTCGAGTGAGGTAGGCATGCAATAACGAGGATGGGTGATGTTCGAGTGAGGTAGGTATGCAATAACGAGGATGGGTGATGTTCGAGTGAGGTAGGAATGTAATAACGAGGATGGGTGATGTTCGAGTGAGGTAGGCGTACAATAACGAGGATGGGTGATGTTCGAGTGAGGTAGGCGTACAATAACGAGGATGGGTGATGTTCGAGTGAGGTAGGAATGCAATAACGAGGATGGGTGATGTTCGAGTGAGGTAGGTATGCAATAACAAGGATGGGTGATGTTCGAGTGAGGTAGGCATGCAATAACGAAAAAGAGTGGTATTCGAGGGAGGTAGGTATGAGATAATTAGGGTGATATTGGTCAGGTGTCATTTTTCAATTTAAGGAATATAATGTTTCTTGTTCAATCTTTCGACATGGCTTTTTATGGTAGATATATTAGAAGAAACGTGGACATTCAATTCCTCTTTTAAAAATGAAAGTTAAGTAAAATATTTGTATTAAATAATAAGCTACTCATGTTTATAATAAACATGGAAAATAATGAGAAAGAGGAAATTCCCCTCAATACTATCCAAAAGACCTCAAAAATAAAAACGGGGTCTCAATCACCCCTCCACCTCATCCCGCCCTCGCCCACCCCACTTGTATCCGGAGTACATGTACATTGATCTGGTGGGCGTACACTTGTTGAGCGGTCCATTAATTTGATCGTGTATTACTGACCTGTCTAACCAGAGGATCAGGCGGTGGCAAATTGGCTCCGGCCAAACACGCGTGGACAGTTATATAGTGACACAGCTTGAATTTAGAGAACGTGTACCCGCATTTGCATGGAGAGAAAGTGGAAAACCATTTAGGAAGAACCACTCGACCGGTATTATAGCCCCAATCTCCTCGTCCTCAACAGATCGGTATATTGATAGAGTGACGCCTTAGACCAGTGGTATTCAAACTGGAGTACGTGAAGCAATTGTAGGAAGTGCGTAAAATTTATAAAATAAATATTATTTCATGATAAACACTGAATAATTAGGGCCAGATTTAGGGTTACACTAAGAGACTTGGACGTTAAGGACATGAGATCTGGGAGCGCCAGTTTTATTTTAAATATTTAAATTATTTATTACCCGCCTCGGTGGCGTAGTTGGCTAACGCGCTAGTCGTGTTAAGCTCGACTGCCGAGGACGGGGAGATCGAGGTTCGAATCTCGGTCGGGTGAACGGGAGGGGCGGCTTTTCCTAAATGGTTTTCCACTCTCCCTCCAAGCAAATGCGGGCCCACTTCCTCTAAATTGAACCTTCCCAATTCCTAATCCATTAGCGTAATTAGTACTTAAGCGTATAACACGAACGAGTAGTAAGACGTGGTGCTAAATAATAATAATAAATATTTATTTTAGAATAAGACATATTTGTTGGTGAATAATGCAAGTTATAATTTGTATTATATTAAATTATATCTGGGGCTACGTGAAAAAAAAAGTTTGACCGCCTTAGGCCACTCCCTCTTTTAGTATTGTTGTTACTACCGGCCCCGTGTTATAGTCATCAGTGCACCTGGCTACGAATCTAGGAGTCCCAGGTTCAATTCCCGGCCGGTACCTTGGGTAATTTTTCCAGATAGGGGACTACCACAATGGTCACCAGGGTTTGGTTAGGTAGGCTTAAGTTAGGTTTAATAGCTTACAGTGGTTCCACTTCTTCACACTCACTATCACCATCACCTCAGCCCATCGGGACATGCAAATAGCCTCCACGTACGGGCGTCCCCTTAGAAACGGAACATTATTACTCGACAATCTTTCCACAAAACCGTCCTAAGAGTGTTGTGGTCCAGACACGCATATATTATATTGGTATTAATTGACTACTATCTTTCAAAAGGGACAGCGTTATTCCACGCGACTTGACGTGTGAATATATGAAAATATATAAAAGTAGGTTTAGCGATTTTAGTAACCTATATATACTATTCTTTCAACCAGATTCCTACTATAGTAAATCCAAATAAATGAAGCTGAGAGGTCGATGACAAATCTAAGTAGCCTTGGTTCGAGTACTGATTGACGCTGTTAAATATGTTTATGCTTTGTGTGTGAGTTCATCCCGGTGTCCAATAAGAAAATGTCTAGGCGTTAAATCTGAGCTGTGTTATATTAGGTGGTACCTGTTGTCCTAAATCAAGTTAGATTGTAGGTCGGGCTTTGATGTAATCTGTGGGCCTTGAAATTGTTATTTGATTACACAAGTTAAAAATTGTTCAAACTCTGACAGAATATTCAATAGACATTTTCTAACGATGGAAAGCAAAAATCACTCCGTAAAATACTCACATTATCTCTTGAAACATTTACTTTTACTATAGGGTTTTGACTGACAGCGTTAGGCCTGTGTTGGTGTGCTTTCCTGTGACTCAGAAGGCTAGGGTTTGATGCTGTGTCAAGTGAACTGTGATCCCTTTTTATACACACTAAAGTGTGCATCGTTATTGAAAGTTTTTTTAATTTAGCACCGTGACATACTACCTGCTATGGTTATACGCTTATGTACTAATTACGCTAATAGGTTAGGAATGGGTAAGGTTGAATTTAGATAAAGTGTACCCACATTTGCGTGGAGGAAGAGTGAAAAGCCGTTTTAGAAGAAAAAAATATCTTCAGGACATCCGCCCGGGATCGAACCACGCTCTCCCCGTCATCGGCAGTCAAGTCTATTGCAAGAGTAACGCCTTAAACCATGCGGCCACCGAAGTGGGTAATTTGTTCATTTATTTGACACATTGTAAACATGCTTATAATCCTGACTTGGTTTTTTTAGTTACGTCTACTCATTTGTATCTGACAAAGGACGCACTCGCAAGTCATTCAATTAAATCGAGGTAATTTAAATTTACTAAAAACAACTTTGTTGATTTGTCAAATTTGTCGGTTATTATTCTATACCTAATGATCGCAAGGACATATTACTTTACTTAACACCTCCGCCCCCTATTTTTCATGCTCACACCAAAACATAAATTAATATATATTTTTTATTTTAGGGCTTTTAAATGTGTATAAACGAGCCTTGAATTGTTTTATAACATTTTGTTTTTTTGTTAGGAAGACATTTGCACTCTCTGGATTAACAGACTTTTGTTCTAAAATAAACAATTTTGGGAACCTGCCTTAACATTTTTATTTCTGTAAAATCAGCCTCTGGATCTTAGGCGCCGCTCGAAATACAATCTGGTGTATTTAGGTTTGTTTTCCTTAAATGGTTTCTCCCTCTCCCTCTATGCAAATGCGGATATATTTCCTCTAAATTATACTTTCCTCATCTCTATCCTATTCGTATAAATATGTTTAAGACCTGAACGGGTGGTGAGACGGAGAGCACAGAAACTAAAACAATATACTAGCGACCCGCCTCGATGGCGTAGTTAGCTAACGCGCTAGTCGTGTTGAGTTAGACTGCAAAGGTCTGAGAGATCGAGGTTCGAAACTAGGTCAGGTGAACTAGGGTGGTTTTTCCTAAATAGTTTTTCACTCTCCCTCCACGCAAATGCGGGTTCACTTTAAATTCAACCTTCCTAATTCCTAACCCATCAGCGTAATTAGTACTTAAGCGTATAACACGAACCGGTAGTAAGACGCAGTGCTAAAAAAAATAATACTAGCGTAGCAGTGAGACGTTAAAACAAATGGTGAATGTGACATAATCTAATTTATAGTAAAGGTTTATGTCAACATCAAAGTTAATAGCGCATTTATAGCTTACACGCTGCCGTGCCCTTTAATCAGCCTTGGATCGTGGAAAAAAATGTGCTGTTTGTTTGGACGGTTAAAAAACAAACAACTACAATAACTCCACCTACGCATACGCAAGTTGTAGCGTTTGTATAATCCTTAACTGTAGGTAAATGTTGTTAGGCACCCCTGCTGGAAGAGAGCGCCACTTTACTTAAGGTCATTTGACCATCAACATTTTATTGCACAATTTTAATAAGTGTAAGCTATAAATACGGCAATGACGATTTCAAATCATTACAGCTCACGGAATATAAGATATATTTTTTTCATACTATTGTTAAGGCAAAGTAATGAATGTACGGGGCTGAAATGTAGTATAACTATACATTCATATGAAGTGTACACAGAGACATATTCATAATAGGTCAAAGACGGGTACTTTTTAATGTACAATACAAACAGTTTAAAAGTCGTAGAACTACATAATTTTTAATCGTCTATAAATGCTGCTCTTTTAATATATCGATCATTTATTTTTATCTCATTTTGTAGGACACATTGCCTTTATTTAGATTTTTTTAGTCTAACTATACTCGTTAATTTTACTATTGGGACCAAATTGATCATGGCAAAAATTTTAAGTGAAATGTCAATTTCATGAAATTTCTTGTTTCCACTGCACCGAGTGTGGAAACAACGCAAGATACAGACCCGTTTCGATGGCCACGTGGTCTAACGCGCTACTCTCGTGTTGGACTAGACTGTCGAAGACGGGGAGGTTGGAGTTCGATCCCGGTCGTATACACTGAGGGTGATTTTTTCTAAATGGTATTCCACTATCTCTCCACGCAAATGCGGGTGCATTTCCTTGAAATTAAAACTCACTAATCCCTAACCCATTAGTGTAATTTGTACATAAGCGTAGAATAATAAGCAGCTAAAAATAATAAGGGGTTCATTAGTAAAAGCCAAGCTGACCTTGAAATAACCTTGAAAACATCCCCCAAATAAAAAATAAATAGTTCTTTTCCCCCCTCAAAAACAAACGAATTTCTTTTAAAACATTTTTTGTAAAATACTTAGTTTTCAAGATATTCATGTGTGCCAACTTAAATGTCTCACCCTGTAGGGAATATCTAAGGCGTCCGGTTGGGTTAGTTACATTCTGAAATAACTATCCAAGATTTATTATACTAAAATATATTTTATATATGTTTTGTACTTTTCCTCTAAAAATGATGGTTTCTGAGTTGAACATTCTTTAATGTCTATCCATAAATGTCTTGAAATTTGGTTAAATATCTTGGGAAATTGAAGCCGGGTGAAAGAAATATTTCAGGCACAAGTTTTTTTTTGAGGGTGAGATAAATGTGATGTGATTGTAAATCAAGGTATTTACTCCAAAAGCAATGTAATTAACAAGATATGTAAAGGACAGATAATGTAAACGTATACACCCGGATTTAGGCACCTAAATAAGCACTTAAGGGAATAAAACAGGCACACAAATGCAATGTAAAATTGATTTTACTACAAGTTATTATTTACAGCCATTTTAATTATGGTAGCGCTACAGCACTACCCTCTTGGACTATACGTATATGTACTAATTACGTTAATGTGTTAAGGATGAGAAAGGTTTAATTTAGAGGAAGTGTACCTGCATTTGCGTGGAGGGAAAGTGGAATCGATTTAGAGAAAAAACGCTTGAAAACCAGAATTCTAAACCACGTTCTCTCCGTCATCGGCAGTCTAATCTATTGCGAGAGTTTCTCATTAGAACATGCGATTACCGAAGCGGGTTGTATGTAGTTCACATTTATGTTAATCACTAGATACTTTTCTAGATTTACAGTAGTGGAATTGGATCTATTGTCAGATGTACTACACACGATGCCAAGAAACAAAATTTAAAATTTGCTAATTCCGAATAATTTAACAATTTTTACCTGCAATGGCATGTTGTTTCTAAAAAAAATCCATACCTTTAGGGGAAAAAAGAGAGTCGACAAATCCGAAATGGGCTCCTATGCATAAAATCGGTTAGGCAGGTAGCCAGTAGTTCATAATAATTGTCTAATAGTGGATATTACAGGGGTGGTTCATAATTAGTCATAAATAGGAACGTTAGGTTACCTCAGTACATTCAGCTGGGATATTATTTTTTCGTAGAATGTAAAACAGATAAGAGAGACCGTTGCCTTTCTCCACGGGACCACAGGTGTGGGTATTAAATATTGTAATAAAAACTAAAAGTTCCCCTAGTGAATGTTTCAACAACAAATAAATCACCTTTGTCTTTACCACTTAATCTATTCTAATTTATTTGCTCAGTTAGTCTCAACACAATAGTTTATAATCTAGTTTTCCATACAATAAATAATTATCAACAAGCTTCATATGTAGATTATTTAATAATATTAAAGCCAATATGTATTTTTGCGGATTGGAGTCCCAACTTCTTGGGACAAAGTCAAATCAAAATTAAACACTCCAGCGTAAAAATTACAGAGGGGCATGTTAAAAATACAAGATTGTAGGTCTTGAAAAATGAAGGGAACAGAAGCTGCTGTTCCTTCTAAAGGTATTTATACACATGCAAGATAAGCTCTAGCACAATAAGCTCGTGTTGGATGGTCACCGCCATTTTCGCCCCTAAGTTAAAATCACTAACAAATCATTAAACACTTAAAAGGTCTCAGTCAATCTCAACAGTGTATGTGAGTTGTGGCCTAATCTTGAAATCGTGTATGAGCTGCGACCCGGCTTTTTGAGAGACACGTATGAGTTGCGGCCCACTCTCTTGAGAGAGAGGTATGAGTTGCGTCCACCTAATTAGCAGTGTGCTTTCTATCAAGCTGTCTTAAATTTCAGATATAAACTGTCATCGTCTTATGTCGACATCTCTCGTAATATCCATATTTCCTTAGTTCTTGTCGTTCAATGGTTTTGGCAAAAATTTGAAGGTTTGTTAGGTTAGGTTAGGTTAGGTCAGGTCAATATCCCGGGTCGCAATTCGTATGTCGCTCTAAAAATGTGGGGCGGCGATTCACCTGTCTCTTTATATGTAAACAACTCGTGCCGCTGCAACTCACCTGTAGTTTTATTCAGAGAGGCTTTCTCGTCGAATGGCCTTAAGTGTAGACAAACGTTAGGCACCCCTGGTAGCGAGCGCCATTTCCCCGCACTCTTCTCTTACAGAGTAATGTATTCACGGGTAAACATTTCACTGCGACCACAAGAGTGAGAACCTTCAAGGTCACCACATGAAATAGACTAAAACACAAGTGTGTTTTTTTTACCTCTTAGTGTTTCTCATTTAAACAGAATCCGGTGAGATCATCCCAACATTCTTCACTAAATTATAATAATATACAAACACCACAATAACCATATTTAGTTACGTATAGGTAGTTAGTTATGTCGTTAGTATGCGCTCATATTTTATTTTTGGCACAGCCTTAACGTTAACCAAGTATTTTGTTTTCTAGCTTAGACAACCAACCGATTCTTTCAGAAGTATTCTGTCAACAGTATTTAATTAGTAATGCTAATTATATAGTTTCTTGTTTTTATTATTTATGATACCTAATATATCAGGTCAAAAACTAAGCAATGTTTGTCCCTAGCAAACACATTTTCTTAAACGACTTTGTGCCAGGCTGTGACTTTTATTGACACAACCCTAACATAATGTAAAAGAATGAAGAGGGAAGATATAGAAGAAATGCACCATCATACCCATGACAAAATTAAGCGAAGCCACATTATTATAGTATGATTTTTGTAGGAAGAACAGTAGAAGTTAGTTATTAAAGTTACTAAAAAGTTTTAATATATTCATACATCAAGTCTTGCTACCTGTGGCTGTCCCTTTTGATAGATATTATCAATACCTATAAACTAAGACAAATAATAAAGTACAATGCTATCAATGTTGGCTGCAAAGAAATATGTTTGAATTTTCTCTACTGTTCTTCCGACCAAAATCAGGATATAGTTTATAACGTTCTCGCTCTGTTTTTATAAAGTCACTTTAGATGTACATTCTAAACGTTCATATTATATCAGCATGTGACTGACTTACAAACTAACTTAATCAAGTGTTATACATCTAATATTATATAAAGTCTGATTTTTACTACTACCAACATTCGACTACCAACATTGATTTGAAATCATTAAGATTTGGCATTTTATAAACATGCTTTATTTGATTTATTAATTAAAAGATTATTAAACTCTTCCAATAATACTTCTATATAGCGTACTGTATATTCATATAGTTAATTATATGGACTAGGACTATAAAATAAAATTGTTATAAATTTATTTCCGCCATTTTGGCAACATGAATTTCCAGTTTTCAAATAACGAGCTTCTTATGAAAATCAGACTGTGTTAGAAAGAACAGTATCTGACAGTTACAAAAGCTACTATGTTAATGTAATCATACGTCTAGCTATATTATCCTAAGGTTCTACTTTTGATTGATATTATCCTTAGAGTAATAATAATAATGCTAGTAATAAAGTAAAATGTTTTCAATGTTGACCGAGAAAAAATGTTTTATTTGTCTAAATCTTCCTTCCTACTAGAACTCTACATTACTAAATGGGTGGCGGAATGAACCCGTATGGAAATATTAGGCTTAAATATCTTGAGCAGATCAACATGAAGTCAAACCAGGGACCCCTTGACTTATATATATATTTTTTAGCACCGAATCTTACTACTCTTTCGGGTTATCCTACGCTTAAATACTAATTACGCTGGTGGGATAGGAATTAGGAAGGTTGCATTTAGAGGAAGTGAAACTGCATTTGCATGGAGGGAGAATGGAAAACCATTTTTGAAAACCACTACCAGTTCACTCGAACGAGATTCTAACCTTCATCTACCCTTCCTCGGCAGTCTAGCTCAACAAGAAACTAGCGCGTTAGCTAACTATGCCACCGAGGCGGGTCTTGACTTATCGACAACTCAAAATTGATTTACTACGATAGTGAGCTCTTTTTCTGGAAAACTAACTACAATTTCATATAATTATCATGAACTATTTCCAGCGTGTGGCTGGATCAGTTTAGTAAATTGCCTCCATCTTCATCTATCCTTCCACCACCATTCTTCCGCCTTTAATTTCTTCCATTACTCTCCTCTCACTTGCACACTTTCTGTTATCTACTCCCCCCCATAGCTTTCTTAGCCTCCCTTGTCAGTGGCGCAGGAACGTTTTTATTTGGGGGGGTAAAAATAACCATGTGCTCTTATAGGGGATAATATTTTTGAGATTAAAAAAAGAACATTGAAATGTAATACAGCTGTCCCTCACACTACGCGAGGGATTGGTTCTGATAAATAATCGCGTAACACGAAAACGCCAATGAAATGATTTTAAAATGGGTGATATAAGGATTACTCCAAAGGAAATAGATACCTAAAACTTGTAAATGAATGCAATTTTTTTTTATTTATATAACTAGTACAATGCATTAGGTAGCCTACACCTATTGCCAAACTTCAATCCCCTGAAATTTGTAAACAAACACAATTTTTAATCAATGTATTTAATTAATACAACGCTACAGGTACACTTACTGTTAATTTTCAATCGCATGATAAAATAACTGGATTTAGCAAATCTGGATTATCACTATCTTGCTCTTGACGGTAGGCTCTTGCTCTCTTGACGGCCCTTGGCCGGGAAGCTCTTGCATTCTTGAAGACCCTGGGACGGTAAGCTCTTACTAGCATGAAGGCCCTAGGATGGTAAGCTCTTGATTTCTTGAAGGCCCTTGGATGGTAGGCTTTTGTCTCTTTGGAAGACCCTTGGACGGTAATCTCTTGCTCTCTTGAAGATCCTAGGATGGTAGACTCTTGATCTCTTGAAGGCCCTGGGACGGTAGACTATTGCTCTCTTGAAGGCCCTTGGACGGTAAGCTCTTGCTCACTTGAAGGCCCAGGGAAGGTAGACTCCTGATCCCTTGAAGGTCCTTGAATGGTAGGCTCTTGCTTTCTTGAAGGCCCTGGAACGGTAAGCTCTTGCTGGCATGAAGGCCCTGGGACGGTAGGTTCTTGCTCTCTTGAAGACCCTTGGATGGTAGGTTTTAGCTCTTCGAAAGACTCTTGGACGATACGCTCCTGCTTTCTTGAAGATCCTGGGACGGTACGCTCTTGCTCTCTTTAATGCCCTGGGATGGTAGACTCTTGCTCTCTTGAAGGCCCTGAGACGGTAAGCTTTTGCTGGCATAAAGGCCCTAGGACGGTAGGCTCGTGCTTTCTTGAAGGCCCTTGGATGGTAAGCTTTTGCTGTTGTGAAGGCCCTGGGTCTTTAGACTGACAAGTTTCAATTTCTTTGATGAAATGATAAAGACTCAACTGACAGGCAGCATTTTCCCTCTCTCTATAGAGTTAATAATAATAATTAATAATAATAATAATAATAATAATAATAATAGCCTTTATTTATCTGGTGAAGTTAAGGCGTTAGCCTTCTCTTCCACTTAACCAGTTTTGAATATAACATACACTATTACATTTATTGAAATACAATTTAATAAAGGAATATTCAAATAAGAATAAAAAATTCACTCGCTCATTTATACACACATTTAAAGCTCAAGTAGTTTCAAGAGCCAAAGAACTCTGTATCTCTCTGGCAACTTTGGTGCTTCTATCCATGTTAGGGTCATTCTCTTCAATGATTTTTTAATTGCACTTGTCAATGTGCTTAAATAAATCAGCAAATTGTTTTGTTGAAACATAAGGCTCTTCCTCTTTATTCTTTATGCCATTCTCCATTTCTAGAAGATTTTCATTGGTGAGTTCTATTGAGTGGGATTGAAACAATTGATCCACATTAGCCTGATCTATGTCCTCAAGTCCAACATCTTGCCATGTCAACGATGTAATGTCTTGAATTGGAAAGCTCTTGTTCAGGATCAAAATCATGAGAATCAGAAACTTTAGGCCGAATATTTTTCCAAACTCCCTTTATACAGGACTGTTTAACTTCTGTCCATGCATATCCAATGTTGTCATTACCACCACCCCTAACACCAAACTGTACAGTAAAGATCATTGTCTTCACTGTAATGTGTGTACACAAGGTCACCCCATCACCACACAGGATGACTGCGAAATTACAGCTGATCATCCATTATTTTTGTATTTCTTTGAATCGTGTTATAGCAAAAATGCGTAAAGTGAGATCGCATATAACGAGGGGTACCTGTATTTAATGGTCCCACTGCGCATTTTTCTCATTTATTTTAGTCATTCCAAACATTATAATTAATACATACAAAACATATTAAGAAAAATGTTATCTGATGCAGCTCAACTAAAAATTATGAAACACTGGAAATTAAAGTAGACTCCCATACACCTTTGCCATATATTTGTTACTAGCTATAAAACCACTAGCCATTTTTGCAATTTCAATTTTGCTGAGCCTCTCAGAGGATTTAGTCTACATTGCTTCATCGTGGAGCGAAGATAATTTTTAATGCATTCAAGCATTGAAAAACTTCTTTCTGCAGTAGCTGATGTAGCTGGTATTACTATCAGAGCTTTCAAAATCTCTTCAGTGTCTGCTCCAAGCACATTTTATTTTTATTATGTTAACATAGTGTGAACATTGTATCTTGCCTCAATAAGATGTTTACATTATCTAAAAGTTTTACTATATTATTTTGGGGGGTAAAAATGATACTTTTTACCCCCCTCGATTTTTGTGGGGGGTAAAATTTACCCCCGTACCCCCTAGTTCCTGCGCCACTGCTTGTGGTCTACAATTTATTGTTTTCAACGTTAGATCAATTTATATGCTACTTTTTAGAGCCCAACTCACGGCCGATTAACGGAAAAATTAGATAGCTACAAGATTACACTCGAACCGACGTATTGAAGTGTGGTTTCCTGAATTATTCACTAGAAAAAAATATTTCCATGATTTTGTATGAAAAATTTAATATTAAAATTTACAATTAATTAACATATATCCATGCCACGTTTGTTTTTAATTTTAATTAAAAATATTATTTATTTACTAAAGTTAAACTAATTATATCTTCCGTTAAGTAGATGGGTACCCTAAACTTCATTCTCTTTTATTTTACAATTACCTAGTCAAATCACTTCACAAATTATATTTAAACTAAAAAAATATATTTTGCTAATTTTATAGGTGGAATTCCTCGTCAAATATGACTGTGAGCTTATTAATCCTTATAGATGGATGCAGAAGAGATTGTGCTATGTTGATAATGTCACAATCCCCTCAGTCCAAAATTTTCTTCAACTTCATCTTCTCCAAAACCTCCCTTAGACTCTTCACTAAACATTTCACCAAAATCTGCTTCTCCCACTAATAATGTCACTGTCATCCAAAATATTACTATTTTTTACATCCTTAAATAACTATATTTAACATACACTTTAGTAATATTAATTTATTTTTCATATTGAAGTAAATTTTATTTATTGCAATGTATGAAGTCGAAGTATTGCCAAGTTTTATTCTCTTAGCCCATTAGTCTAAAAGATCATCCTTTTCTGAGTTCAGCTTCTCACACCTTTGACTTTCCATATGTGGGCGTTGAGCCGCAGTATAATTGATTTATCAACAACTTTTCGAGGAACCCTCCCCCCCCAACCCCTATTTAGTACACAATCAACACAACTGAGTGCCATTAAATAACATAGTTACACTGCATAAAATTGAAGGTAATATTTATTCTTGAATATTTAAGACATAAAAACATATTTTTAGCGCAAAATAATTACAAAGGTGGCTTTTGAATATCCAATTATGCACGAATTACTACTTCACCACACTTATTTGCATTAATAATGGTCTATTACGTTAATATGATTATTTGCAACGGCATCCATTTACTTTAGTGTCATTCCAGCATATACAATGGATATACTAATATTTGTTGAGGATAGCAGCGCTATTTGTTGTGGGAGCTTTGGTAACTAAAATGTAAGAGATAACTAGACACACTGGCTCAATAATTGAGAAAGTGTGTTGGTATTCTTATGAGCAAGACAGTGGCTCGTTTTTAATTATTCAGATAAGTTCACGTTTAAATTTGTTGTTGTTTTCTCATTGTTAAACACCTTATTAAAACCTATACAATTTGATTCCTTTCTAATCAAATTTACATGAGCTTCACATTTTTTTCATCAAGTCATATTTTTTTACTGGAATGAATGGGAAGGCTTGGACTAAAGTTATAAATGTGAAAAATAAATATAAGCCTAAATTAGAAAATTATTTTTAAAAATTTACACTCTCGTTCTCCTGGGAAATTATTTCCCTCCCGAAAATTTCCCGAAGTAAAAATAATTATTATTCCCGAACAGGTCTAGTAACAATCTCAAAAATATATATCAAATAAATAATTAAATCCTTGATTTGAAATCGCAATTTTAAGCGGTTGGTAACAGTTATTAATCTTGTAGTTGGGAAAATAACAAAATCATAAAATAGTATTCATATATTATTAATATAATAAAAAAAGGGTTATGTTTGTTTTGACGACGTAAGAGATATGGCGAACAAAATAGCTTCTGTCGATTGAAGGTATCAAACCTTAACAATTTTTTAAAATAAATTTAAAATAATTTTTAAAAGATTTAAGGATCCTAATTTTGATTAAAAATTAGAGATAAAATTTAAAATTAGGATTTGAGAAATATATTATTTGATCCATCACTAATTAATACCATATAAAACTTGATATATGTTTAATAATGCAAGTGTTGATGTAGCTGTGTTTCCTTGTTGCAGCCCGTGGTAGGCTCAGGGGAGGTCCGCCCCCGATGCCCGCCC
>CABFWO010005919.1:0-32652 GCA_902155825.1 Timema genevievae | reverse complement strand
ACCCGCCTCGGTGGCGTAGTTGGCTAACGCGCTAGTCGTGTTGAGCTCGACCGCCGAGGACGGGGAGATCGAGGTTCGAATCTCGGTCGGGTGAACTAGGGGTGGTTTTTCCTAAATGGTTTTCCACTCTCCCTCCACGCAAATGCGGGTTCACTTCCTCTAAATTCAACCCTCCCAATTCCTAATCCATTAGTGTAATTAGTACTTAAGCGTATAACCCGAACGGGTAGTAAGACGCGATGCTAAATAGTATATTATATTACTAACCTGCAACATACTCTACTTCACCCAGAGAGTTTTTATTACCCTATTAACCTGCCACCAACTGTCCTTGATACTGACAGTTTTTATTACCCTATTAACCTGCCACCAACTGTTCTTCATCCTGATAGTTTATATTACCCTATTAACCTGCCACCAACTGTCCTTCATCCTGACAGTTTATATTACCCTATTAACCTACCACCAACTGTCCTTCATCCTGACAGTTTATATTACCCTATTAACCTGCCACCAACTGTCCTCACTAGCACGCAATAAACTACCCTTCATACTGACAGGTTATATTATTATTATCCTGCAACAAACTGTCCTTCATACTGACAGGTCATATTATCACTATCCTGCAACAAACTGTCCTTCATACTGACAGGTCATATTATCACTAGCCTGCAACAAACTGTCCTTCATACTGACAGGTCATATTATCACTATCCTGCAACAAACTGTCCTTCATACTGACAGGTTATATATTTATTATGCTAGCCGCCATCAAACTGTAAAAGTTTTCTATTTATTGGATGAATGTAATACCGCAACCAAACAAAGGGCCAGCCTCTTCGTTCAGGTTTTATTTACCAGTTTTATTTGATAGGACCGGAAGTAGGGACAGACCTAATATATCAGACTTGTGTGACTGGTGGCAACATAAATATGTCACGCCAACATCTCTATGGCGTCATATGAGTGTCAACTTGAGGCTCAGTAAAGTCACATGAAATATAGCTATGGACTGAGAGCTACCACCACGTTCCGACGAATAATACGTTTGCTGGGTAGGGTGGTGGTGTTTGTGGGGTGGTGATAAGGGGAGTTTTCCTAGTGCGGGTATTTAGCCTGGCTTTTCTAATGATTTCCCGTTTCCGAACCAAGCAGTGAACCAATCAATTCTCTTTTGTAAAAGTTTGATCACGTGACAGACTCGATTCATTAACAGTGACTAGTTAGTGAGTCTCTCCACGAGTCTGTTGGGGCGTCGCCCCGCCCCTACTACACACATTGCTGGCGTCGCGGCGCCTGACACACTCCATACATGCTGACAGAGTGGGTAGAGTTCATAGCTTGGGATAACTAGCACATGGAACTTGCTTCATAACATCAGGAAGGAGGGGTAACTAGCACTTAGTACTTGATGCAGGCCCTCAGAACGGTTATATGAATTGAAAATCATTCACGTGATTCAAACCTGATGCAATTATTTGGTGAGTAATAGACCTAAATTATTAGGTACTTATGCCAGTAGAAACTATTTCTAACTTTAACTCTATAATAAAATTGAAGTAATTAAGTAAACACCTCTTAAATGCCAGCTTGTCATCTACTTGTCAACCAAAAACCGTTCGATTGTCAGCTACTTGTCATCTACTTGTCAAGTAAACCCTTTTTTCTTGAGAGCCTTTCACCTATTTGTCGAATAATGCTTAGTCAGTAAATGAGCTACCTATGCTAGCACCTTATGCTGTGAGGACAAGTTAATACATATAAGGCGCAGCTTTTCGAACTTGCATCGGATGTCCATTATGGCAGGAAGGAGGCCAGGCTATGCTACACGATAAAATCCACATACGTCAATAGGTTACCTGTAGTACAGTCTGATTTTCATAGGAAGTTCTTTATTTAAAAATTTGAGACTCATGTTGCCACAATGGCGGAAATAAAAATATTACAATTGTATTAAATTCTTAGTCTGTTTAATTAATAACACAATGATAAATTATATATTAATTAATAAGTAAGCATTATTGGAAGCTTTTGATAACTTTTAATTAATACATCAAATAAGACATATTTCTAAAATGACAAATTTCAGCGACTTTCAATCGAAGTTGTTAGTTGAAAGTAGGCTTCATATAAAAATATGGGTTTAGCTTAGTGGTTTAGGTGGAATACTGAGATACCAACAAGGATACATTGAGCCCTGGTCCGATTCTAAATTTCTCAGGTGCTAGGAACCCAATGTTACCAAGCAGTTTAGGTGTGTCAAGTAGAATTACAAGGAATGGCTAGTTGTTATCTTGTAGCGCTTCTTAGTACCTGTTTGGATGGTACGCCTACATTATCTAGGCTACACTTACAGGATATATATGATGAAGATAGAATTTGCTTGGAAGGAAAGTTGGAAACAATTTAAGATAAAATAGCCTCAGCACAGCGAGCCGGGATTTGAACCCCGATATCTTAGTCACCGACAATCCAGTCTAACATTGGAGTGATATGCTGGACCGTGCGAACACTGATGTGGGTTGACTAGCCAATAATTGTTATCGTGTAACTCCGGTTTGTAAAGTGAGGGCTCTAGGGTGTGGCCAGCAGTGCCATTAGTGACGTCACAGGCATTCAACTTTGCCTACAGAACACGTCTCATCTGATTTTCGACATTGTGCTACCCTCAAATTATATCTGACTACTTGCTTGCCCTGGAATTGGTGAGGACATGTGTGTGTCTGTGTGTGTGTGTGTTTGTCTGTTGGAGGAAGATTTATGTTTAACAGACAATTACATTATTGCTGTCACCCAGCGGAAGGTTAAAGTCATTTAATCTTCTTTTTTTCTCCCGGACACAAATTCTAATTATTGCTTGTAGTATATGAAAGTAAACTAATTTCACTTACTAATGATAAAGGACAAAGGAATGCATTATTTTTCTTGAATATAATGACAGAATTTCCTAGAAATATTTTCAAAAAGGATAAGTCGCGTGAGAATTTCATTTAAACTGGTTGTATCAAATTAAAGACACGGCTTTAATAATACTTATTATCGTTTGTGTTTCAATAACACTCGCGTCTTGTTTTCTGGTCAGATATTATGCTACTGAGTCTTAAACCCTGGACCAACAACAGCAACACAAATTAATAATGTGAGCTACACCACATTCATATCAATCCATCTCACAGAGGTGAGTTTATCTTGTCAATGTTACATTTCTTACAACATCTAGCTCAGGGGTTCTTAACCTGATTGGAATGATATTTAATGTCTTTATAAAGAAGCACATATATATTACTAAATCACAAATATGTTTTAAACATATTTTGAAAAATGTGTGTTATTATAATTGGCTTTCTTTGTAATCCTATGAAGTTTATCTTCTGTATTTCATAAGACTCTGAGTGATTTTATATTTAATTAATCATTTAATTAAAACAACTAATAATCAAACAGATCTGGATGAAAATATTTCTAATGGTCTAGAGGAGTGATGTACTTAGCTCACAACACTCTTAAATAGCTAAATTAACAAAATTTAAATGATTAAAATAAACAACAAAGGCATCACTATCATAACCAATAACGATTTTATAGCTTCTGTTGTAACGTTTATTTGAAAATATAGGTACAGTATAGTGTAATTATTTTCTATATGACCTAATTAGATTTAACTAACTAAAGGGGAGATGATATAACTGTTAGTCGTTTTCAGAAAAAAAAAGTAAATGATGTGGATGGTATTTCGCTAAAACCTGTAATAATGTTAAAATGTTGTTAATGTTATTCCTATAACTTCTATTTACTGACTCAAGGGTTATTAGTTTTGTAGTAACTATTTGTTTTTAGGTGGTTATTTAAGCACTATAAAAAATGAATTTGTGAATAATTAATTTATTTTTCTTCTTTATTGTGCTTATTTTGGACATATATACTCATTGTAGAGTTATAATATTAGGTTTTTCTTGAAGATATATCACGCTTATAAATAGCGACATTTTTTAAAAACGTTTAGTACACTAGCTATTAATGACTTAATACAATTGGACAAGGATGGTGAAGGTAGCTAAAAGGCAGTGAAACCCACTTTAGCGTATGAGGATAGGCAAACCACCCTCAATTCATCCCAGTGAGATTCAAACCTTGAGCCCCTCTTTAACAGTGGTCGAGGGCAATGTGAGAATATCATGTTAATTCGTACGGCCACTGGTGCGGGTAATAGATCTAGTTAGGTATTAGGTTTGATATATCTTTCTTGGGTTACAAACACTTATATGTACAATTATTATCAATAGGATTTTAAAAAAGTCATTGTTTATAGTGATATTTCTCCTTTCACAGTTAAGAATTAACGATTGCGGACTCAGTGTTGTGTATGTATTAATGTTGAGTTTTAAGTTGTGTGCTTAGTAATTAATCTATTTGTTTAGAAATGTAACTTTAAATGCTTCTAATAAATAAAAATAATAGAAAACCCGAGCGAAAATTCCGCAATACTTAGGTAGAAAAACATATTAATTTATTTAATAAAGACCTTGTCTAAACTACATGAGTAACAAAACAAAACGATAAAGAAAGAATATTTCCATAGAGATTCCAAGGCCACGTTTTTATTTTTGCTAGGCTCCCCAAATACAACAATCACTCCCTGAATTTAAAAAAACCTTTCGTTAGAGATTCCAAGGCCAGAAAAAATGTATAAAAAGTTTGTACGCAGGAATATATATATTTTCCCGTGAAATATTTATGAGAGAGACAAAAGTTCCATTTATTTAATGACAGGTATCCCCCAACCGAAGAAGGGTCCTCAGGCTCTAGCAATTCTGGAGATGCGTTTCGGGAGGAGAGGGAGGCTGGAATATAGTGGGGGAATTTCTCAATAGATGAGTCAGGGAATAAGGCGGTTCGGGGGTTGTGGAAATGTTTTCAGCTAAGGTATAAAGGGGTAAACCCCCACCCAAAGATGGGCCCTATAGCCCCGTTGGTTTTGGAGACGCATCCTGGTAATAAGGTAGGCCAAAAGGGGTTGGGGGAATTTTTTAGAGTAGGATTTAAATAGGTGCTCCCCCTCCCCCAAAGATAGGCCACATAGCCCCAGTGGTTCCGGAGATGCACGGGGGTGGATAGAAGGGGTGAACTTTTCTACTTCCAGTAAAAAAAATTGTAATTTTATAATCGGTTGTACATCTTCATGTCAACACATTTTTCTTAAAGTCTTCATTTGTCAATTTTGACCCATAAAAAAGGTCAATATTGGGTCTTAAGTAATACACCTTCGTAGCAAAGAGATAGATTAACCGATTATAGTTATTTCCTTTTTTATACAATTAATAATTTAAAATTAAAGGTATAATTAAATCTATAATGTCATTAAAGTAAGTTATGTCAATATATTTTTCTCGCGAAACTCTCCACAAGAAAAATAAAATGCAAAACCCCTCCCGGAAAACAAACTCAGGTCCAGCAGTTCAAAGTATAAATGCTATTAAGTAGGCTCATGCCACATAAATACGTATGGAACATTATTTTTTTAAATTCACGCTTCACTTGACTAGAAAACTAGTATTAATTATTAAGCTTAGCTCACTCACCATTCACTTAAAATGATGATTACCTACTTGTGAAAAGAAAATGACTCGTTTGGAGAGTTAGTTTTTGCATCTCCATTTTTGCTAGTACAATTTATTGTAAAGCAGCTCAACACCATTGTATTTGCATAGACACAAAATATACTTCAACACATCATTTTCCCGCATTTAGCTTAATAATAACAAATCAGTGCGCGTCCAGCCCGCCTAGGACTTTATAGAGCGCAGCACGCTTCAATTTGGTCACACCACCATTGCACTAGTACGGGATCTCCCCCAGTTTATATCGATGGTCCATAGTCTTCGACAGACTGACATAGGGTCCTATGCCACAAAAAAATGTTATGAGCTCCTGGTCTAGATACTTTTCAACATTAAAATATACCCTAAATATTTGATCAAGAGTTTTATAAATAAGGAAAATAAATAATGTCCTGGAATCCCTTCCCTCTCTGTATCCCCGTGTGACTCTCTAAACTACGCTACTGAAACAAAACATTCCCGTGAAACAGTTTTGTTGTCAATCTGTGTTAGTTTTCTTCATGTGTCTTCATGTGCGTTCAGCAAATATCTGTCCACACGAGAGCATGACTTGCAATGTCCATGAGTTGAGGGACAGATCTGGGGGATACTTAGTAGCATCCCGGTTAGGGCCTCACGCGGTAATCAACCAGTGAAGCTAGAAATAGGTTGTGTTTAAATATTAGTGGAACTATTAATCATACAATCAACAACAATCACAATAATGATATGAAAGGTTTGTAAAAATAATGAGGTAATTTACGTGTGTCGATAAAATCTTATTTGACACAGTGTTAGTTAACATTACGGGATACATTTGATGGCAACATTCGTGTTTATTATTGTTGAGATGTCCACATTGTGAACTACAAACACATTACATGTTGTTCTCTAGAGCAAGCTATCATCTTGCGCATGGGCGTGTCTGGTGAGGGAGATCTGGGTGGGGACGAGTCCCCGAGTGCGTAGAGAAGAGTGATGGGGTCCGGGGACCCCCTTGGATTTTGATGGTATTATATACGTCTAAAAAATTCTATAGAGTAGATGTATAGTAAATTTTTCTAGTGGGCACCCCACCCCCTCCACAAGTTCCCCACAATATCTGTGATTTAAGGGCTAATCCTCTTCAATATATTATTTAACTGGCTAATTTGTTTGGATAATTTACGTTCTTGTAAAGTTTAATTTACTTCACACAAACATTGTATGCATATTGTCCTTTGATTCATGGACAGAAGCGCTAAAAGAGTAACACAATAAATAACACTCTTGTAATTGGGCCTGTGCCTATACTTTTTACAAATATAAACATATTATTGAGAACAATGCTGGAACTATTTGAATCTTTGTTCTGCCGTACAGTGAAAATCTTGAATGTATATTAACTCTCAGCTGAAACAGAGTATTTTGGGTATGAATATAAATATTTAATGATTAATATTAGATTAGGCTCCATTTATTTTAAATAGGTAGTTATTAGTGAAGGTCAAATTAATAACAATGTGTTCCCCCCCAAAGTTGTAAAGTCAGGCACGCCCATTATCATGCGTAAGAAATACTAAAATTATATCTCTCATTTTATGTCGGACTGGTAGTTCCAACGCTCTTCAACTCTGCGACTTTTATTCTCCTTTAGCTCGTTATTTGACCGTGGGGAGGATTCCGGGGAAAACACGCAAGAATCTCGAGCCAAATTGCTAGGGAGGATAATTAAATTCTACTTAAATTATCTGGCAGATTAAATGCGGAAAACAAAGGGGAGTGAAAACAGTCAAACTTCATCATTCGAAGATCTATAAAAAATAAGACTCCAAATAATTATAATTTAGTGCTAAGATTAAAAAGGAGCCTTCCTTATTCCGGGATCACGATCATCTTAAAGTTCACTTAATGTAACGTAAAGGCTAGCCACGTGTTTTTAAAATGAAGATATCCCGATGTGGTTAACTTAACGTCCACTTAACTAGTAGTTGTCCGAAGGAGAACTTAAACCTTACATGAACGTTGAAGGAAGGTACCATGTGTTCTAGCCAGCCAATCATTTTGCGAGTCACATCAACACGGCTATTTAGTACCTCCTTATTTTGTTTGTTTACGGAATTAAGACATCTTCGGTATAGTCTGTCCACTTCTCGCGAACACTAAAATGTAGTAACCTTTTGCTACTCTACTTTTGTATATCCAGTGAAGCTTCTATTGCAAATGCTTGCAGCATAGCCGGCCCTGAATTATCGGGTTTATTTTAGTGAACAATTTGTTTTCAAACAATCCATATTCATTGTCTCTGTTTTGATCGAGTGTTACGTTAAGTTACATGAATCATTAGTACATACTAGTTTATTTACGTTAATGCTGGGATCACGATCAACTTAACGCTAACTTAAAGTTAACTTAACGCAAAGGACCCCCTCGTGTGTTTAAATGGAAGCGATCACGATGCAGTCAACTTAACGTTGACTTGCAGTTAACTTAACGTAAGAGATGTATTAGGAGGTATTTTACTTTAAGTGAACGTTGCTTGAAGGGTATCACGTGATCTAGCCAGCCAATCATTATGCAAGTGACGTCAACAGGGCTATTTATTAACTCATTTGTTGGTTTTATGACCAATGTTTACTCTTTAGCGTAAGTTCTAGTGATCAGGCATTGAAAAAAAATAATTAAACTAAAATAGGAAAGATAAATTTATCAAAAAAGTTTTGTATATATATATTTATTATATCGATTGAAAACTGTAAACATTCACAGATCATCACTAGTACAAATCACAGATCATACTCGAGAATGAAGATGTTTGGCTCGAGTTGTCACGTTAAGTTACGTGAATCGTGATCACACATACGTTAAGTTAACTTTAAGTTAACGTTAACTTAAAGTTAACTTAACGTATATGTGATCACTATTCACGTAACTTAACGTGACAACTCAATCCAAACGTCTTCATTCTCGAGTATGATCTGTGATTTGTACTAGTGATGATCTGTGAATGTTTACAGTTTTCAATCGATATAATAAATATATATTACAAAACTTTTTTGATAAATTTATCTTTCCTATTTTAGTTTAATTATTTTGTTTTATTGTCTGATCACTAGAATTTACGCTAAAGAGTAAACATTGGTCATAATACCAACAAATGAATTACTAAATAGCCCTGTTGACGTCACTCGCATAATGATTGGCTGGCTAGATCACGTGATACTCTTCAAGCAACGTTTACTTAAAGTAAAATACCTCCCAGGACATCTCTTACGTTAAGTTAACTGCAAGTCAACGTTAAGTTGACTGCATCGTGATCGCTTCTATTTTAAACACATGAGGAGGTCCTTTACGTTAAGTTACGTTAAGTTAACTTTAAGTTAACGTTAAGTTGATCGTGATCCCGGCATAAGTGAACGTTACGTTACGTGAACATTAAGTTGACCGTGATCCCGGCATAAGTAATCGTTACGTTACGTGAACATTAAGTTTATCGTGATCCCGAAATTAGCTAGTCTAGCTGTTTAACAGATTCCTCGGTATGATGGACCACGCTCAACTCAATATTATTTTCTGTTAGCTAGCAATTTCGACTTTCCCAGTTACTGGACGAATACACTTGGTTTAAGAAAAAAATGCCACAGTTTATTATTTACCACACACATCGTGATGTCACACGTTCCATGCTATATGAACACAATCTTTGTATGCCAGTTAAGTATATTCCGGCACCTACTAGTGATGGGATAGCAATATGCTGATGAAGGTAACCAGGACCGTGCGGTAGATTTTCTCAGTATGATGCAAGTCTTCGAAATGCCACCCTTTAAATGTTTTTTCTTTAAAATGAAGATGAAATAAAGATTTATAGGTAACAGAACATAATAAATAAATAACGAATATCTGTCAAATTGACAACTAGCAGTCGTTTTGACATATGCCTTTCTTTAACTTGTTACTGTATTGTCTCCACTTCAACGTATATTAATTTGGTAAAAATACAGCAATAAATAACGAACGCAAAAGTAGGCCAATGCAAATATTTCCTAAGCAACTCTCTATCACACACAGAACGCAAAAGTAGCCCAATATTACCTCAATAACTCTATATCTATCACAGGCACACGTTCCGCACCTGGGGTATACCCAGTCCATGCAAATACTACTTTTTAATTCGAGTCTCTATTGTCATAACATAATCATTTTCAATGACAATAAGTAACTACAATTGCTGTAAAAAACAATAATTCTCTTACCTGATCTACTTTTTAAACACAAAAACTGAATTAGTATAAATGCAAAAATATTATACTGATACAGATATATTATATATCTGATTTACTTATTTAAACACAACACAGCCACTTGCCACTTCTTGAGACAAACTAACATTAAAATAAAAATATTGTCAATAAATGTAAGCTCAAAGCAGAACTATCAACACGTAGCACGTGCAATTGTCTTTTGTGATAATTACCGCCTCAGCTTTTAGGAGCGGCCGCGTGGTATATTACAAACAAAAATAATAGCTTCACGCGGTCAGATCAAAAATCTTTCAGTGAAAGCTCGCCAACGATGCACCTGCACCAGAAACCGAAATCAAAGGCTACCGAAAGCGTTTAGGCAGAGGCGTGCGATAAATCATAAATCGGATACATCAATATCGGAATAACATAGACCAATATAGAAAAGCGTTGCATAAAGATTTTTAATTATTGAATGGTTCAAATTGTATTTTGATTTCGCTGCTTATGCCACCTCCTTAATGTGCAGCCTGATGCGGCCGCCTCTCTGTATCATAGCACGGCACGGCCCTGAGGGTGACAGCAGTTAAGTAGGTTTTATTTTAGCACCACGTCTTACTACCCGTTTGGGCTATACGCTTATGTTATAACTATGCTAATGGTTTTAGGGAATAGGAAGGCTATATTTAGAGGAAGTGTACCCACATTTGCATGGAAGGAGAGTGAGAAATAATTTTGGAAAACCACCCTTATTACACCCGATCAAGATTTGAACCTCGATCTCCCCATCATCGGTGGTCTAGTCTACTGTGAGGGTAGCGCGTTAGACCATGCGACCGACGAAGCGGGTAGTTAAGTAGTTTTATATTGACATAATCCTGGAATGAAGCGACCACCAATTGAAAGTCTTGGTTTAAGTGAATCTTGCCAAGTTCCGGCTCTGCTTTGCACAGATCCAATATTATTTTGAGGAAAGAATCACATTTCCTAAAAAATATATTTAAAAATACTTTACGATTGTTAATACAAATACATTTTTTAGTTTCTAAAATTTCCTAGATCATTCTAGAGTAGAAAACCCTTACTTTAAAGTGATTGGTACCTACAATTTTCTGGTGATCTGGTTGTGTCAACACGCTGACTCTGAATCACTCACCTACAAATGGTAAGCCTAAATTCTGAGTTTGTACATATAAGTCATACTTGTGTGTGGCATGTATGCATTCAGAACAGATAGTGCATCAGTGGTTCCCAGAGTGGACTGTAAATTACAGCTATCACATTAAGAATGTACTAAATGTGGTATTTAAGATACTTGCCAAATAAATATTAGACTCTGAAAAGCTGGTATCACTTGTTGAAGTCAATCAATTTTGCATGGTTTGCAGAATAAAAAGTTTTAATTTTAATTTTAATTAATGAGCATTAAAATGTGATTGTTTTAATTTTTGTGTGTGTTGGGCTGAGTTAGTGGAACCACTGGTGTACACCATGAGGTATGAAGTGTTTTATTGTCCTCTGCGGCTAAGCAATGATGTATGTGTCTATATGTTATCAGACCAGAGTGTACACTGTGAGATACCAGTGTTTTATTGTCCTCTGAAGGCTTGCAATGGCTGACAAGTCATACTTGCGTTATTAGGGATTGTAAATAAAATACACCATTTTTTGCTCCATTTGTTTAAATAAATCAATACTTATCTGGCATAAATTAAACATTTAATTTATAGATATAATCATACTAACTTGGTATTTTTGTTATATTCAACGATTCCGGATCCAATTTCATTGTTAAGATTGAATATAATATATTGTTTTAAAATGGTCAAATAAATCATTATAATCTCAGAGCTATAACTTATAGTATAAAAAGTATTGCAAAAAGTTAATTGTGTTTAAATTTTTTAGAATATATAATTTTAGTTTTCCCTTAGATAATAACTTCCCTTGTCCTAGACGAGTTGACAGGGAGAAGTGAGATAGGGTTGTAGAAGACATGCTCAAAATTTTAAATTCTGTTTTGTTTATTATAATTCGACACGCTTCGGTGGCCGCATGGTCTAAAGTGCTACTCTTGCACTAGACTAGACTGCCAAAGACGGAGAGATCGGTATTCTATCCCGGTCGGGTGCACTAAGGATGTTTTTTCCAAAATTGTGTTTGACCCTCCACGCAAATGCGGATACATTTAATTTAAATTCAATCTTAATAAGCCCTAACATATTAGTTTAATTAGTACATAGATGTACAGCCAGAACGGGTAGTAAGATGCGGTGGTAAAAAAAATTAAACAATTATAAAATGCTGCCATTTTATTTAAGTTCGTAGGAGAATTTTAAATTAAATTCCATCAACTAGAAGTTAACAATTAAAAAAATATATATATTGAATACCTAATCTCCAAACTAACATCTACACAATTAGAAGGCTACATGGTCCCTATCACCTGTGGCGTCATTCAAAGTAGTGCGTGCGGGTCTGATCTCTCCCTATGACAACAGTCCCAAGGATCGATACTGTAGTAAGGAGTGTGTGACGTCACGAGATAGCGGTGTCAGGCACGCACACAGGATACCTACATTTGTGAAACACTCTGGATAGTCACACTTTGGAAGAATTTGTTCAAAAGAGGAACAAAGAGACCAGCACCAACTACAAACTCTAACCACTTCACACATAAGAATAATATCAAGATTTGGTTCAGCAAGAAAAACACAGAGTGCAGCACCAGCTACGAGCCATGAGATCACTACGGATATAAGAATAATATCAAGATTTGGTTCAACAAAAGGAACACAGAGTGCAGCACCAACTACAAATGTTGACAAATAGTATGCCTCTAGTCTCTATGGACAAGCTGATGGATTAGGCAGAAGCTCTAAGTCAGACGAATAATAAATGCAATATAATGGTTTTTTAATTTTATTTGTGCACTTTCTGAATTAACGAGAATTTTTATGCGCAAGAGATAAAGGACCTACTAATTTTGCCAGAAAATGTGTTTTCACATACCTTCCAGGTTTCCTTTACATACCACAATCAACATGGGACCGACGGCTTTACTTTTTCTCCGAAGGAAGTTTTGCTTCGGTTTTTTGTAGCTCAAGAAAAACCCGTCAACCCCGAACATTACAATAGAATAGTGTAAGTGATAAACCGCCACGCACACCAACACATACAGTAGTCACACATTAACTCTAGTGTCAGAATTACGTCACGACGTTAACGCGTAAATACACTTTGCAGACACGTATCACGCCACACAGTCACGCATCAACTCTAGTATCAGAAATACGTGACGACGTTAACGCGTAAATACACTTTGCAGACACGCATCACGCCACACAGTTAAGCATCAGCTCTAGTATCTGAGGTATTTCCCGGCGTCGATACGTAGCGACATCTTGAACTTACGGAACCCGCCACACAGGCACGTATCAACTTTAGTGTGCTTAAGAGAAAGAGGAGAGATCTGGAAAAGGGTTAATTTTACCAAATTTAGATTTTAAAATACTAAGGTGTAAATTGAGATTAGTTTTTTGATCCCTATATCATACTCCCTTAAGTACTCAAATGACCAAGCACTTCCATATATTCTAGTTCTAGAGACTTGAGGGTTGCTAAATTAGCATCCCTTAAAGTGAAACTAACACGATTGCTTCAAAATCAGTGAATTATACTTTAAGCTATGCTATTTTACAACTATTTTACAATTTTTTTAAATCAGCTCTCCAAACCAAATTTAACTAAATTGAAGAGAATTAGATCAATATGATTAAAATAATTTTAAATTAATATAAAAATATATATTTTTCTTAATCTAAGGGAAATATGTTTAAATTATGGACAGGTTAAGAAATTAATTAATTGGAAGCCATATAATATAGACAAATGTGGGGGTTGCACTGATAACTATTAGTTAAAATAATAAGGGAAATAATTATTAAAATAATTAACAATATTTCTCAATCAGTTTGTCATTATTTTAAATAAAAATTTTTGAGCTGTATTTTTAATAATTTATAATAAAATCTAACGACCACATAAATTGTCTCCATAGTGTTGCTCTCTTGAACATCTTATCTTATTAGAAGCAATGTTACATTTTCCAGAAGGGTATTACGAATATACAGGATAGGTGCAAGTGAGCAAATAAATCGCACGGCTACTGCGCATGACGTCAGAACCAAGCTCTCTTGACAGCCGGCTGCACAACTACGTGTGATACTTGTACCAGGAACTGATTATTTTCCCTATTAATTTTATATATTATCTCTTTAGTCTAGCACGCAAATTATATTTTATTAGTTTAACATTTATTCTTATAGCGTGCAGCCAGATATTTTACAAAATATTGCTTTCAGCATATATGTACAGTACAATAATAGTTATTGTCTTGTATGCTATCGGTTATTACAAAACACAAAAAGTGTTTGAATTATTCATTTGGACTTGAATGGAAAAACTTGTCTCTTTTTGTGATCATAAGTGTAAAACACACTAATAAATATGTGAATTTCCAGTAACAAAGGGTATTCCACAATAAAATTAACGTACACAATTTAATCTAAATTTGATAACAGTTTGCCGTATTCCTTAAACCAAAATATTACAAATACTGTTTTAACACATTTCAGTAATTTTTTTTAATGTCATTGTTTATTTTCAAAATAGTCTTAACTAAATAGAGAAAGCTATAACTTATGTTTCACTTTTACGTAGGAAATCTTAGACAACAATTGTGTCAATTTTCTTTTTGAATGTACGAACTTTATCGAGGAGTTTTGTTCTCAGTTAATTTAGGATTCTCATTATAAAAGTTCTTGTCTTGATTAAACAGCTGATTTATTTAATTAAACACTTAAAATGAGTTTTTATTTATATTTGTTAAATATTTAGATACTTTTAATTGTTTTGGTGGCTAAATGGTCTAAGTCATCACTTTTGCAATAGACTGATCCACCGATGACGGTGAGATTTGGATTCGATTCCCAGTTTAGTGCACTAAGGATGAGTTTTACAATCTGCCTCCACTTAGATGTTACACTTCCTCTAAATTCAACCTGCCTTATCCCTAACACACTTGCGGAGTTAGTAAATAAGCATGCAAATCGAGGGGGTGAAGATAGGGGAAGGTGGTGCTACAAATACTTTCACTTGTCTACTGAGATATTTTCCATGAAAAATCTTGACTTTCTTCAACAAAAATCTGCCAAACGACGCCGTAAATCGACAGTTGCTACCCAAAACCAGCAGATATTAACATCTGATGAGGAAGCTGAAGACGAAGCCCCTCCTCAGCCTAAGGAGCTCAGGAAATCTTGTTTCTTTGATTACCACGTAAAACACGAAGGAAAATCTTTTCGCGTCTCCAAGAAAGCTTGTATTGCCCTACATGGTGTTACAAAGAAAAGAGTCGATAGAATCTGCAAATTTCTCAATGAAAACAAATCCCCTCATGACATGCATGGAAAGAAGACAAGCAACATCAAACGAGAGGAAGTGCGTTTTGCTATCTTCGACCACATCAAGAAGTTTGATGTTAAAACCACACACTATGTTGTGGTAAAGAAGCAGTATCTTGATGCTCACTTAAATGTTAAAACAATGCATCAGATGTTCATCGATGAAAACCCAGACTTAAAAAAACAAGTTACTTATAAGTACTACATTCAATTTTTCAACCATAACTTTGGGTATTATTTTGGGCATCCTCAGGTGGACATGTGTTCAACATGTGAAAAGTCTTTCAGTGAAGTTGAAGAATCCTTTTTTGAATGATAACAGTAAGAGGGTATGTTTCTCTAAGAAAATTGTTTACAAGCGTAGAAATAAAAAGTTTTATTCCATCATGAAAGAAGCACAAGAAAGGGCTGACAACACTGCAGTCATAAGTTTTATTTACATGAAAACCTACCCCTTCCAGCATTCCCTGTGTAAGAAATATTTTATTTGCGGAAACTCTGTTGCTTTGTATTTGGTGTGCAAGACTTGAAAACAAACAAAGCCAAACTATACTGCTATAATGAAGGGCAAGGAAACAAGACTCCAGATAAAGTATGCTCTTTTCTGTTGGATTACTTTAACACTGAAGTACCTCCTACAGTGCAGAATCTGATTTTGTTTAGTGATGGTTGTATAGGCCAAAACAAAAACCATACCTTGGTTCGATTCTTATTGAATCTTTCCGACAGCTGTAGGTTCAAGAGCACAAAGCACTTCTTTCCTGTACGAGGCCATTCATTTCTCCCATGTGTTAGGGAATTTGGCTGCATAAAGAGATTGATTCGCAAAAGTGATAGAATATATACTATTGAACAGTATATTGACCTCATTCTCAGATCAAGCAGAAATGGGCGCTTTTCTGTTAAAAAAAATTGCAGGCTGAAGACATTATGTCATTTAAAGATTGGTGATCCAAGAAGTACACGAAGACAAGAATGCGTGAGGAAACCATTACTCAACCTGGATCCACCAGATCCAAGAGGTCTCCGTCTAAAATTTCTAGTTACCGGCACTTCGAATATAGGAGCAGCCTTCCAGGAAAGGTGGTCGTTGGGTATTTTGTGAATTGTATTGTGTTTCACACCTTCTGTTTATCAGCAGACAACAGAGATGTGCCTTCATTGCCATCCATCAGGTCATACCCAGCTGGACGAGTCCCCATCAACGCCAAGAAGATGTAAAATCTGGCAACCCTTTCGAACTACCTCATTGGCTACGACTTTTACACCATGTTGCAGGGATGGCCAAGATCAGAGGTGGAAGCAAGAACGAGAGTACAAGTGCAGAACGAGGACAGTGATGATGGGACGAATGATCAGTGATAACGTTGTCTGTGTGACATAATATTATAATGTTGTATTTTGTGCAATCTGTACATTTTTACTTTTTTAAATTAATATTTTTTTAACATTGTTCATTTGACTAAATAAATTTTCCTGAAATGTTTAATTTAGAAAAAGTATTTGCGATATTTTGTCTGAGTGATATCTCAAAAATTCCTTCCTCAAAATGATGAACAAAATTAAACTAGCAGAATGAAAAAGATCAATAAGCGCGAAGGAGAAAATTATTTTTAAAAAAAAATAATTCCAACTTGCACATTTTTTTGTGTTTTTCTCATAATATTGATTTAATAACATATCCCCTTTTTAAAATGACCGCTTCAATTATTATTTATTTATTTCAGTTTACCTGCATCTAAGCTAAATATCCGATTGAGCTTAAATATATTTATTTAGATTTGCAGATATTGTTCAAATCGTATATTTTAGATTAAAAAATTTAACTTACTTTATTACATCGGTTTCCAACATTTTTTAGTTTATGACCACAACTTTTCTCTCCGCGGCCATCGCGACCCTTTGATAACTTAAAAGCGTTAAAATCCTAGTTTTTAAGTTTTTCCACTGTGTATTACTACCAGCCTGGACTATCTACAGTAAGCTAAATCATTGGGATAGGTAAAATTTAGAGGAAATGTACACGTATTTGCTTGGAGGGGTATTAGGATAAACTACCCCTGGCCAGAATTAAAATCCTTACTTCACCTTCACCAACAAACCAAAAAAAGAGCGTTACATTAAACCCGCATGTCCACTAATGCTTGTTTTAATTATTATAAATTGCTTATAATAATGATTATATGCGATTAATATGTAGTAAAATATAATCAACAAGCCTGGGGGTGGGGGATGATTTTATGTTATGCTAGCAGCATTACAAGGCTGCCACAGTAAACCAAGTCAGCAAGAAGCTATCAGAATGGAATAGCCAAAAGGAACCCAAGCAGTAACTAGGTCGTTTTTAATACTTTAACAACTTACGTTTATATAAGAATCTCGCATCTTCTTATAATCATTAAAATCCTTGCAATAATAAATATAAAGCTAAAACCCCCATATTGTGACTCCACCCAAAACACGCTGCAGCCCCCAAGTTGGAAACCGCTGCTTTATTGTAACACAGTTGAAAGCAATATTTAACTTGTAAGCTCCCTGAGATGTAAAATTCGCTCGTCACTTTATCAAAAAATTAGCAATTTGGTCATGTTTATTTAAAAACATTTTCAACTGTAAAATAAAGCAATAAAAATTGAATTTATCAATATTTCTACAGTATTTTGATACCCGTCTACCAATGTCCTGTTTCATAATCTCATGGAAGTTGCCCTAAAATGTTAATACTGGTACGTCAATAAACTATTCAAAGCATATTGTAATTTAGCGCGTGTGGGTGAAGGGGCTTCCCCTGACATTTTATTAAATAACTTATGGCAAATTTGAAATCAGCACGCTAAACAACATGGGTATACGAAATTTCATGCAAATCGAACACTAAATAACGAATTAAAAAATGTATCCCAAATTTGAAAATGTTAAAGAGTAAAAAAACTTAATTTTTTGGTTTAATGTAGGCTACTCAATCAAATGAATAATTCTAAGAGTTGTAACAATGAAACACAGCTCTATTATTTCTCTTCCTTCATTGTTTTTGAGCTTATTAAAATTGCTTTCATGAAAGCCTATTTTAATAAACAATGAAATAGGATACATCAGTTCAATTCAAACTAGTATAGATACTTTCTAGAAAAATAGTGTGTATTTCAGAAGTCAAACACTAACACTAACCTCAATGTCCTCATTTCATCAGTCAGAGCTTTCGATAAGAAAACAATAAAATGTTGCGTAACATTCACTGCATTTATGCCTTCAAAATTTAATAAAGCCCTAATTAAGGCATTGGCTGTACAACATTATGATAATTTTAATCATAAAACTGTGACAGTCTAGCAGCCACGAAAATCACAACAAAAAACACTAAACTATAAACAAAACAATGGCTGACAATGCTGCCACTTCAAGCATTGCTGGCTGAGTGAAATTTTGCTACTGGGCAGCTCATGTTCCCTTATGATTCGTTTCCATATCGCATTTGGCATATACTCACCGGCCGTTGTCTCTGCCTACTGACAACGGCGCTACCAGACTACTTGATTAACTAAGCTTTCTACAATTTACTAAACAAGGAATCTCCTTTAAATGTTTGACGATTTTTGAAGTTTGGATTTTTGGTAAAGTAGGAACCAACAGTTGGGAAATTTTAAATTTGTCTGTACAGGATCTTTCATAATAGAAAACAATGGGGTCCTGAATAAGCCTAGAATTTCCCAATTCCAGTCTCAAATCTCACAAAATTCCCAACTTTCAAGCTTTTAACCAACATTCGGGGGTGGTTTGAGCCCCCCAGATCCCCCACCTACTGCTGGCTGCTATTAATTTTCCAGTCAACATACCTCGTTTTACTAAAATGACTTAGTAGATTAATAATTGTTTACAAATTTTTATTTCCAGAAACGTTATTTTATTTTTTGCTTACTGGATAGATGTTGTTTTGAAATTAAGATAAATAAATCTAATATTGAAAGTAATTTGCTCAATTTATTTGTAATGATCTCTACTTAAGTACAATAATTTATTTATTTTTTGTTTAATATAATATCTCAATAATCACACACATATACACTAGCGTTTTTGTTCTTCAGTTGTTCAATTTAATATCGGTTTTCTTTGTTAGTAAAAATAATTAAAAAACCAACCAACTATGAGAACACGTTGCGAACATGTTCGCAAACGTGTTTTGTTCAAGTCTGGACACTCGGCCATAGCGAACAGAACAACGAACGTATTCGTGGAAATGTTCGTGTTCGTTGTTCTTTTCTAGACTGGAAGCGACTTGGACGGTATGCACGGGCGACGTTAGATGGGTGTACAAAGAAGGGGGGAGTGGGGCTCGTTCCCCCAATAATCTGCTCTAATGGATTACTTTTAGTACAGTTTAATAAATGTGAATTGCTTTGTATTTATTTATGACATAGAAAATGCACGTTGGAGCAATGTATAAATAATTAATTCAGCTACCATACAATATTAATCGTTATTCGTTTGGTACAGTATATATATACTTTTTTACTTTTTAAAAGTGAAAATAAGTTCACTTTGCCCCTCCCTTCCCCCGCTCCCCCCGAATAAGATATATCGATGCCTATTGCACTATGTCTCAATGCGTTGCCTAGCAAGCTCTGGTCGATTTGTCAGTTCAAATCCCAATTAGGTCAAAGTCACTTAATATGAAATTGGGTGTAGTACGGTGTGTGGTACGAGGGGTTCTAAAGTCTAGCTAAGTGTGGTCTCAGGGGTTACCATCCTTTTCGTGTTAAGAGCCTTAAAACTACTGATATACAGTACTTATATAAGAGTGGTGGATACTAATTAAAGTTATATTCTTGTACCTTTATTTTGTTATGGTTTAAACAGTAAGGCAATATTAACTATAATCTCATTTGTTTACCATCTTGTTTATTATATAGCAAAGATTTTTTTAAATTGGGATTTATAGGGGCACTTTTAAAGTGAATAACGGTATACCTTTTGAATATAAAGTTTTAAGACTGTTCTTAAAGTGTAGCTAGTGTAAAAAACCTATATTACGCGCCCTATATTTTAGTTATATTTGAAATAATTTTAAGTTTTTTACTAAAATTGTTTACTAAGAATCAAATAGCCAAAGTTCTTATAATGTTTCAATACGTATTTAGCTACATCTAGATATCTTATTCTGAAAATTGACATCTAGACACTGGAATCGAACCCAAGACCTTTGACTAAATACGCCAATGCTCTAACCACTGAGCTATCCAGGAAAAGTCTCGTGTACAGGGTCATTCTTCAATCATATTTTAAGGCAGAGTCTATGATGGACGTGCGGAAATCGTTGGCTACAAATGTGTGATTTATTAAGATCACGAGCTATCAGATAACGCAACCACCTTCTACTCGGCAGTTGGCTTAACGCTGCAACTCGTACAGTTATTATAATTGTAAAGGATCACAAATAATTGAGAATTAATAGTCAAGGTTATTATATTTCCGCACGTCCATCATAGACTCTGTCCTAAAATATGAGTTAAGAATGACCCTGAAAATTGGACGATTCCTGGATATCTCAGTAGTTAGAGCATTGACGTACTATGTCAAAGATCTCGGGTTAGATTCCAGTGTCCAGGTCTCATGTTTCAATTTTTAGAATATAAAATTATTTATGTTTTAAGGATTGAGAGGCAAAACCCTCCCCTCTCTCGAATTGCCACTAGGTTTGTTGTAAATTCAAGTTTATCTTTAGAAAAACAACAATCATGAATTCAGTCATTTCCTGAAATAAAGTACCGCTATTTTATTTATTTTTTTCTGATCTATACGCTTTTTGTCATATTTTGGTTTACAGAAACTAAGGAATTGAATACGTAAAACCAATCATTGACTAATTTTAAAAATTCTTGTAGTTTGAAGCACATCCATAGAAAGTGCGTTTGTTATTCCATAGACTCGATTCTGACGTCATCCCTTCCCTAGGCTGACCTTGGGAATGAGCAGGTATCTACCACGCATTTTTATAGTATCATGACTGTGGTATCATGCTCTTCATTCTTCCGGCATTCCAAGTTTTTTCAAGGAGATGTTTTATGAAGATGTCTTACCATAACTTGGTTGACTTATCAAACAGTATCTAAGGAGGCTACTTAGGTAGGTGAGAAACTGCTGTGCAGACGGTCAGCTCCGACGTATTATTTTATCAGAGATATTTAAAAATAAAGTTAACTCCAGAAAGAAGTCAAAAGATTCCAAAAAGGCGGTTTTCCCTATATTTTGAGCATTATTTTCTAGAAAAGATAAATGTGAATATGTGAAATTAGCTCAGTTTCAACATCTTTTTCACTATATTTGCATAGGCATAATGAAAAGGCCCTAGATTTAACCTTCCTCTAACTAATACAGTATTTTTTTATAGGCTCCCAACAGACAATTTTAAGATATTTGAGAATTATTTTTGTAGTTTAGGAGGGTCAAAGCTGTTATTTTTATGCTGGACAGTGTCGCCACCAAGCCATTCACTTAGTTGGGAGAGAGGCAAAGAATAAAGAATTATATAAGCATTTCCCCCTCGTTGGTGCGCATGCGCTCTTTTAAATTACGTTTGCCCTTTGCTTTGCGTTGATACACCTGGAACAAATATTGGGAAAGTTACAAGAGTGGCCAACTCGCCTTGCTCTGCGGGCAAGTATTAATAGCGTAATGGTTTGTATTTTAATATGAATTAAGTACTATATCAGTAAAATATTGTGTTTCCAGTCAGTTTGATTATGACCCGCCTCGGTGGCGTAGTTGACTAACGCGCTAGTCGTGTTAAGCTCGACCGCCGAGGACGGAGAGATCGAGGTTCGAATCTCGGTCGGGTAAACTGGGAGTGGTTTTTCCTAAATGGTTTTCCATTCTCCCTCCACGCAAATGCGGGTTCACTTCCTCTAAATTCAACCTTCCCAATTCCTAATCCATTAGCGTAATTAGTACTTAAGCGTATAACTCGAACGGGTAGTAAGACGCGGTGCTAAATAAAAAAAGTTTGACTATGTCTTTATTTATATATATTTTTTTAACACTGCGTCTTGCTACCTATTCTAGCTATACTCATATTATGAAATGAATTGAATGAAATGAATGAAATGAGTTAGGGATGAGGAATGTTGAATCTAAAGGAACTGTAACCGCATTTATGTGAAGGGAGAGTGAAAAACAATTTTGGAAAATCACCATCAGTAAATAACTATTGTATCCATTGTTTTTTTTATATAAGCATTCACATATTAATAGTTTACTTATGACTGATATTTGTAAGAATTTTTTTAATAGCTCTAATGATTTTGTTTAAAATTGGAATCGGGGGACTATTTTACAAGTTAATTAATAATGTATCTTTATTTTTATAAGATGAATTAATTTAATGATAGCTTGTTTACGACAAATGATAGAAATTAATTTTTTTGAAATTGACTCTATAATATTAAGTTCAAAATAGATGTAGTTTCTTATGATAATTAAAAATACGTTTTTATTTTTACAAATTACAAATAACTTTAGGGTAGCTTATAAAATAATTATTTTGTAATTTTGAGATATGTTAAAAGAATTTAAAAAAAATTGTTTAAAAGTTATAGCTAAATAGTGCTTATTGTGATCAACAATGATGTGTTTATTTTTATAAGGACAATTTTCTTAAGGGTAGGTTAGTAAAAACATATTTTTTGAAAATTTTCTTTTAAGCTATAATATACACAATATGAGAAAGTTTGTGTGATTGTGTCGTAATATTTATTTTTAAACCCATATAGCCCGCAATATCAAAAAGGTTGCCGACCGCTGGCATAAACGTATGTGTGTAGGCTAAGCTACAGTCGATTCACTTTAGGAAGAACAATACCTGACAGCTAAAAAGTTAATAAAACAATTTTCTCATAGTCATACGTGAACTAAACTCAGGGGATCCCCAGCTATCACTTTTGATAGATTGTATCAATACCGATAAAATAATAATAAAATAGTGTCATGTTTTCAATTTTGCCCACAAGATATATGTTTATATTTTCTATGTTGTTCTTCCTACCGAGAATCAAGTATATGTAGGTTCTCATACAAAATGTATTTACATTATGTATTTATATACTAATAGAAAACCTAAGAGTACAGTATATACAATCTTCCACATTTCATAACTAGGATTAATTGATTGTTTTCTTTCATGTAATTTTTAATAGAAACTTAGATATACATACGAGTACATTCGATTTCGTCTGTTTGTTTCCAGTAAATTCATAAAAAACAAGATGGGACTTCTTCTGTTGTATTTCTGATAAAATACAGGATAATCTATATACCACCTTCACAGCTTGTGAATGTGAGGAATGCCAGGCCTCCACCGTGGTTCGGATTCCACGTTAAACTGTAGGTCCTCCATTTCATCTCACAATCACCCTACCATTATACATTAGCGTAAGTGCGTATAACCCGAACGGGTAGTAAGACGCGGTGCTAATAATAATAATAATAATAATAATAATAATATATACCACCACGCTATATGATCAGCATATAATGCCCAAGATACAGGTTTTACTGTTTTGTTAGTTAGTATTGATTTAATCGAACCTTTATAATATCCTTACGAAGTCAAAGGCACAGCTTTTGATGTTTAGTCAGATAGACCTAGTATTGATTGATTCAGTTGTAGCTTATTGAGTGTTATTAGCTAGCACTATTTTAAATATGTTATATTGTAAGTTCATTTAACTTACTTATTTTATGTAAATATTATTTTATGTAAATACTTATATTTGGCCAAACGGATTCCATCATCTTTGAATGCAATCAGGGCCGCCCAGAGAGCTCAGGGGGCCTGGGGCAACATAATTTTGGCGGAGCCCATTTCACAAAAATATTAAACATAGATTTGCTTATCTTCCTCTTATCAATGTCTAAAGCGTCACACTTAGAGTGGATTAGACTGTCAATGATGAGTTCGGGGTTTGAATCTCACTCGGTTGTACTGAGGTTTTTCATGAATGGTTTACTACTCTTTCTCCATGTAAATGTGGGTGCACTTCTTCTTAAATTTACCTTCATATCCCTAACATATTAGCATAGTTAGTAGTTAGTACATAGTATATACATATAACTCGAACGGGTACCAATGAAACACAACGACACATTTTAAAAATTAATCGATTTATTTTTATCAAGATAATCTTAAGCTGTGTACATTATATAAAAGTTTGCATCAAAAGTGGTTAAGCTACCTTAGTAATTTCATTGAAATACTTAAGTACGTTCACTCTCATATCATTTAAGAACAATTATTCGTGCTTTCATTGCAGCGAATTCATCAATAATATCCTCAAAACTAATTTCCTTAACAAGATCATGTTCAATGCTCAAACTTAGCAAAGGTTTAGTCCATCCTCATCGGTGGCTAAACACAAACGTTTTTAATCAAATACAGCTTACTGAAAGCGCGCTCCTCCGATGATACTGACACAGATAATACTGTTATGAGTTTTAAACAAATACAAATTGGTAGAAAAACTGTTTCTAGACTCTTTTGAGATAAACAATTGAGCAGTTCAAGTGAAGAGCTCACACTTCCATTAACACACAAGTTCGATTCTGTCCGTATTTTGTAAAAGAGCCTAATTTATTCAATGAGATCTTCTTTTTGAATGTCTTGAAGATATTCTGCCCTCAAAGCTTTGGCATGAGTGGTTATGGCTGAGGTGTCCACATAATCTGTTGGGTTCAAAAGAGGCGAGAATAATACTGACAATTCTGCCATTCTATCAGCCAGGCTACGTAATTCATACAAGATCAGATCTAATGTAGGAATGAACACCTGCACTTGAAATCTAGTTTCTGGAAAGTCAAACTTGTAGTCGACATCTCCTCTCTCATCATGGAATTTTCGTTTCTTATCAATTCTTGAGACATTCAACTCTGGTTTGATTCCAAAGTTCTAAGTGACTTCTTTTGATTCTGTAAAGAAATTTGGCAATGATTCTTTCAAAAATTGAATCTCCTCCATTAGGCTTTTCACATTTCCTGTTCTCTCTTCCATTGTTTGTTTAGAACTTTTAAGGATTCTGTTCCTATCATTAATGCACCGCCAGACTTTGTACCATATTTTAGTGAGAAGGATGAATTCAAACGATTGCAGCCACTCAATTAGACCCGATACCTCTGCTTAGCTCTATGGTGGCATGGTAAGCTACTCCTCAATCCTAATCAAAGAATCTAGAACACCTCTGTGATTATTTGTCAGAGGACCAACAGCGTCTACTCTGGCACTCCATCTAGTTTTCGAAATAGAGTGAAGAGAAATGTTAGCGGTATTTTCTAGAATTTTCCATCTCGCAGGACTGACAGAAAATACATTGTAGAATTTCTGGATATTGCCAAGATAGGTTTTCACCTCTAAACTGGCTTTCATAGCATGCGTACCACAAAGATTTAAAGTGTGCGCACTGAATGGTGAAAAATAGGCTTGAGGATTCTTTTCAAAATGCTTGCTTTTATACCTTAAAATTGACCTGAAATGTTAGAGGCGTTATCGTAGCCTTGTCCTTTGCATTGTGCTAGCTATAAGTTACACTTTTCTAAGGCTTTCACAATATGTTCTGCAATATACGCTTCTTTCTTTTGTCAAAGTCTATCAGCTTGATGAATTTTTCATAAACCACCTATTTTCTGTTTTATTGTATTACATATCTGAGAACAAAAGCTAACTGTTTAATATGTGATACATCAGGTGTGCCATCAACGATAGTGGTATGATATTTCTTATAAATACAATTGGAGGAGTGGGGGAAAACTAAACAATTTTAATAATCAATATTGTAACAACCTCTTGTTTTACTTAAACTACCTTAAAAAACCAAGGATTAAGAAAATAGTAAAAAAAAGCTATTAACTTTTCTAAAATAAAAGTTGTTTGGGTGGTCAGAGCCCCCCGTTGAGTGGAAGCCCAGGGAAAACTTCCCCATTTGATCCCCCCCCTCTGGGTGACCCTTGATGCAATATCGAGTTCTTTTATTCGGGCGAAGAAACTCTCGATTTTTCAAGCGGTGATTTTTGAAACCAAGGTTGTTGGAAATGAGATAGCTTAAGGAAATGTTGCAATCATCAGTTTATTACAAACCTTACCATTTTATAAGCTCACTACAACAGTTATAATCAATAGCTTATTGCAAACTCTAATATTTTAAAAGCACAATGCAACGGTTACAAACGATTCACAAAGAAGCCACAGATCTTATAATCCCAAAAATTGATCAGGAAGAGACGAATCACTACACATATTTTTAATCTGTGGCTCTACAGAAGATACAAACCTTTACAATACATATAAATATGTACGTACTGCAACATACTCCCCCCTTAAGTTAACGTAGAAATATCAAGTTAACTTAACAACTTTAAATTTCAATTCAATCAGATACAATGATAGACATTAACAGAATAATGAAAGCATGCATATAATCAATGAACAAAATTAGAAATTTACATAACAAATTCTAACTATAATGTTTACAAATTATGCTCCTGGGTGCTTTCACAATGCATTTCTTCTGGAACCATCTTTGTGCACTGTCATTCTCACTTTCACCTGTCACGTTTACATATCACAGGCTCCATCTTATCTTTTTGCTTCTGTGGGTTGTCTTCCGTGGACCCCTGCATTGAGGATATAATTTTGTACCCTTCTTCATGGTCAATCAATTCCAAAGAGTAGACTCACTGGATGGACCAGAGAAACATGTCCGATGATGTCTGGAGTCAAGCCAACTGGACTTCACCATCACATACTTTCATCTTCTCCATAACCCTGGCTATTGGCCAATCAAGCCGTTTCATGTTGTCACTGCCGATTAATACAATACCTCCAACATTCAGTTTCCTGAAATTTCCCGTTGAGATTCCTTGTACTAGGTCCCAGGTGGGTGGAGAAGTATCTGTAATACCAATTCGGTACCTCTGTTGGCATGAACTTCATTGAAGATCTGACATATTTCTTCTTTTCTAAGGCAATTTACTCTTCATTGTTGTAATTATCAGACTCAGGCCAGGCTTCTGGCTATTACTTCAACCACACTAGTCCTACCACCATTTGTATTCCAACAACTGTTTGGCTCCACATCCCCGGGATGTCACCTGAAATATGACTCCAACTTTCTGGAGATGTCAATGCAGTTATCTCTGTCACTCTGTTACTAACAAATGTTGACCAAGGTCAATTACGTAACTTCCAAGTAAGTACTGTAATTGGATCAGTCCAAAGGAAAGATTCCACGCCTTCTATATTAATAGCTTCCAATGCTGATTTATGCAGTCTGGCTCTAATAATGACTGCTAACAACTCCAACCTAGGCATCGTAATTTGCTTGACAGGAGTGATTCGGGTCTTTGTTTGGAGTAGCTTTACATACATTCCAGTCGTGGATTGGCATCTTTTGAACACTGCTGCAGCATCACAAAAGGTGTGTAAGCTCAATATGGAAACTCTGGATCCAGCAACCCACCTAGGTTTTTTTTTACAAATATGGAATATCTCTCAACCATTTCAGAAATTATATCATCCCCAACTTCAGCATCCCAACCTTCCTTTGTCTCCAAAGTTGACTGCACTAAAAGCTTAGGACACAGAGATGAATAGCATGTAAATCCAATAGGGTATAATATACTATTGAAAACTGACAACGATTTTCTTTCGTCACCTTTTCTGAAACATTTTATTTTAAAAACTCAGACCTAATTTGGATCAAGTCATTTACTAGATCCCACAATCCCTCCAAAATATTTGTTTTGTATTCTCATGTTAACCATGCACACATTCTGGTGTGCTACCATCTTCTCAGATCAAATTGTCTTTCCTTCATTATAACTGTTGCTGCTTGAATGAAGGTACTTAGCTCCACTTTGATGTGACTAGTGACAAATTTGTCCACGTAAAAACTATCTCTAAGTTACTCAACGATAGTTTTTAACCCACCATTCGTATCTTATTCACAATGTGGTAACCTATCAGACAGGTGGTGATTAATAGCTGCACCTAATAAATAAGGACTATAATTAACTCAGAAAACTATCCTGGTGTGACGATAAACTTGTAATTTTCCTTTACTGTCAAACCACAAAAAAGTAGGAAACCTCGATCACCTTCATAAAGACTTATCTGCAAAAATGCCTTCCATAAATCTGCTGTAACACCTATTTTTCTAAATAGGAATCCTATCATAATTGATGGTTTGCATTCTATAAGATGTGTTACGCTGTGCTACTTTACTAGCCACTACTCAGCTAGCCTAGTGTGGCATAAAAATAGCGGCTAGAGAGGGAAAAAGCAGTAGCTAGAGAAGTTGGACATGTCCAACATTTGGTGCTACTTACTAGCCAGTAGCCAACCTTGAGGGTCACGTGACTCACTCGCCGCTAGCGAGTAGCGCTCTAGTCACTCAGTGTGACAGTGGAATCGCAGTACAGTAGCAGATGTTATTTATCACCACGTGGTTATATTGGTGTGTGCTGTATTCATTTTGTGTTGAAATCCAATTCACACAACTACGTGATTTGCTGTACTCGCCGCTACTAATCACTACTAGCTTAGTACAATGAGACATAAAAGTTGCTGTAAAATGTAGTAGCGGCTAATGAAGTAATACAGTGTGACACAGCCTTATCAGACTGATTCCCGTGTCTAAAGAGTAATTCAACAAGGTACTTTGTGCTGTCTTCGCAGATGCATAGAAAACCAGTCTTATCTTCGTGGGGTGGTCTTCTTTCACAACGTGATGGTGTGGTAGATGATATCCACGTTAGGCCAGCTCAGCCTGTGTAACTTCTTCTATTATTCCTTCCTATAGCCATTCATTGAACACATCCTGGTAGCCTTCATAACCACCACGATTTTTAAACTTCTTACAAATGGAATGAAGTATTTTCAAAGCCAATTCATAATTATTAAGTAAGAATGAATGGCCTTCCTTCCATGAAATATGAACTTTGTATCTACCATCTTATTCAATAGACACCATTTCTTGAAAATATAGCAAAATAGGTAGGCTTCTTTGCTTTTCTGCTCTACATGATCTATGATACCAATGAGTTCCAAATCCCATAGCTCTGATATGGTTGTGTCCCTTACAACTATCGACATTACAGTCATGGCTACATTGCTTATATTCTCTTTTCCTACCTATTAATGTCCAACCTATCTGAGTTTCCATGGCAAATAAGCTACTTACAGTTTTCTTACACTTCCCTGTGAACAATTTATCTGCTACGTCTGCTCAAGTCAACACTTCATTAGGACCTGGTCTTCCTTTTATATCAGTCAGATATAAGCCAGAGGCTTTCAAATTTTGCAACCAAAGTCCCTTTTTTTTGTGAGCTATACCACCACATATATTATCCTTGTCCAAAGCTTCTAAACTTTACAAAATATAATTTACATACAAATTTCCCAAGTGAATTATATAAGAATTGTGTAGACAGTGTTTTGTCTTATCACTGACAAATAATAAAGAACTGATCATCTACTCTTTTAAAGGAGTGTATCCAATTTCAATAGTAACTTTTTTTAAACTTATATGACGGTTGTGATCCAGTGAATGAATGAGAACTCGAACAGGACTTTCACCATCCTTCCTATTAACTTCCCAACAACAGACTCTATCTCGTTCTTACCTGACTGGATTTCTTCCACCTGTACCGCGTTTTCCCGCATTCTTTCTCCGGTCAATCTTGTGTGACGGTAGCTCTGGACACATAATAGTAAAATGTATGTGTTGGCAGATCATTCGCCTTACAGGAGCCGTACAATTCTTAACACAGTGCCCTGTTTTCAGGCAGCAGGAACAACACCTTTTTTCAGTGATTTTATTTAATTTTGCATTAGTGACATATTGTGAGCTTTGAATATTAATGACTTACATGACTTCCATTACAAAACAAACATTTAAAAATCGCTTTACCGGTATGTTTCCTTGCGACGAATAAACCAACAGCTGTAGGGACTTCGTCTCCAGGTTTCTGGTACCTACTCTTATATTCATCGGGTGACTTTTTCTTAAGATAAAAACCCATTGCCATTGAAATTATTTCTTTGCTCTCCACCTCACAGCTCATTAATGTGGTCCTTTGGTGACCCCCAGTCACGGTATGTCATTGCCAGACTCTAAATAATTCATCTGGAACACAAGATACAACTAATGGAAACGACATGACCTCGCACTGTGGCTAAACCTAAAGACCCAAATGTTCTTAATTGAGATTCTAGCTTGACGTACAGAGAGGGCAAAGAACACGAAGCTCTTGTTATTGTATTCTGTCGAACCAATGATAAAAGTTATCTGACACACACTTCTACAAACAGTTCTTTCTTACCGAAACGAGCCTTTAAATTTATATAGCTTTGTGTTGATTTTCTGCTGTAGGAGAAGAGCTCTCAACAAGTTCCTTAGCGCGAGAGTTATGGTAGGCATTGTTGCCTGTATTAAATACGGGAATTCATCTGCCAAATCAATAATTCTTCCATCTTCATCCATTTTCTTAAGTTAATCCCAAACAATAAAATATACCTCCTAACTATCTGAACTCAATCTGTGGAAGCTTGACTTTCCTAGTTTCTACCATATTATTATTTCCAGAGCGTACAGATTCGTCACTTTCAATAGCCAATCCTTTGATTCTCTTTTCCACTGTAGCTCCTAACTTTAAAAAAATCATTTAAATGTTCTCTGTTGATTTATTTTCCGCATCAAGTTCTCCCTCTGTTTGATCAACCTCTAACATACACTCAAATACCTGGCGATACAGACTTTGAAGCTCTTCAAAATTGACTTTCAAGGTTTAAAACTTCGCTTCGTCAACTTCGTCAACTTCGTCAAAACAACACAAGAATCAATGTCATCAAATTCTGCTGCTATCTGGTTGCACAGCCACGTAAACGAGCTTTTTGCAAGAGACCTAACACTACGCACTCTTTCTATGTTTAAAATATGTCCTGTCACAGTCGCCAAATGTTGGAAACGAGTTAATTTAAGGAAATGCTAGAATCATTGGTTTATTACAAACTTTACCATTCTATAACCTTAATGAAATAGTTACAATAATTAGTTTACTACAAACTTTAACATTTTAAAAGCACAATGCAAAAGTTACAAACGACTCACAAAGAAACCACATATTATATAATCTCAAATATTATCGAGATTAAATTAACCACTATACATCTTTTTAATCTGTCGTTGTACGGAAGGTACCAACCTTTGCGAAACACATAATTATATATGAACTGCAACAATGGTATAGTATATATTCAAAATAAATATAGATTATTTTACCAACGCCATCTATATCATTAATACTGGTCGGCGAACTAATTGGTAGAGGTTATGTGTGATTTTTAACAGCTAATTAATAGCGGTGAATTTTAATGTGAAGAGACTGCGTCTATTATTTTTATTCTAAAAACATAATATGTTTATTTTAATTGTTATAATTTATTCACTCCAAATAGTTTTAAATTATTTCTCACAGTCATTATTGTTTGTTGAATGGGTTGCCTAGCAACCTGTTATTTGGTTAGAAGATACAAGGAGAATTTTGTTACTCTTTGGCTAATTAAATCAATTTTCAATATGTTATGAAATAAAGTAATTTCTAACATATTTTAAATACAATTAGGGACTTTTGCTTTTTTCTCAAATTCTGGAATTCCAAGATGGTACCCTAGACCATTTAAGTTTTAAATACCATAAAATGGGGTACAATTTTATCTTAGATCTTTAAACTGATTTCAAAAATAGGTCTAGTTCTTAAGTGATACAGATTTCATATTTATAGTGTGTATTTAAAGATATTATTTTGATTACCACAAAGTAAGTATTACCTGGACGCTATCTTTCTTTCTCCATTTAAGAAGAACTTTGTTGAGATTAGCCCTATTTATCTGTAATCATCTGGGGCATCTTGAATAATTTCAAACTTTTGACTAAACCAATAAAAAGTAAATTTTGCAAGTTGTTGAAAGAAACCTAGATAAATTCTGAGTATTCTATTTTATGAAATTTACCAATTTATTTCAGAGCAAAATGGGTACAAACAACATTGATTGTTGAGAACATGATTTTTTTAAATAAATTTTAGCAAATTAAAAATGTAATCAAATAATATAGTCTTCAACAATAAGATAACATTGTGAAATGTTCAGTAGAATTCTCCATTTTATTAATTCTGATAAACTTATACCTTCTATAATCTATAATGTCCATATTAGCTCCAGTACACAGGTATTGCTGTTTATTCAAGTAGTATTGATTCAGTTGTACCTTCTATAAAGTCTATATTAGGTCCAGTACACAGGTCTTGTTGTTTAGTCAAGTAGTATTG
>CABFWO010005918.1:23642-40850 GCA_902155825.1 Timema genevievae | reverse complement strand
TAGGAGGCTGTGTTACCGTAAAAAGCACGTCAAAGAGCTACTAGAGGTGTTTAATATTTATAATTTTTTCTAGCCTCTGGCAATTGGGGGATGATTGGGGGAAATTATTGGCTGGCTATGGCCTTGGCCGACAGTAAAGACCAAGATGAGCAACCACAACAATCTACAAACGATCAAACATAAACAACTACCACCGCACCCAAGACAAGATACCCACCGATAGTGACACTAGGCACCCAGAACTACAACTGCATCACTAAAATAGCAAAAGAGATGGGAAACGACATCAAAATCACATACGTTTCAAATTGACTCAAAATTCACACCACAAACAAAAAAGACTACGAATTGATGCAACATCTACTCAAAGATCTGAAACAAGAATTTCACACATACACATTACCTAGGGACAAACCAGTCAAAGTGGTCATCAAGGGGTTCTCTCCCAATATGGCCACCAAGTGCATTAAACAAGAACTTAAGGGGCTAGGATACCTCGTTACTGATGTCAGACAGTTCTCAAAAAAGACACAAGCAGATAACACAGACAGTCACGCTTTTGCCAACTCACCAAGAACACAGAAACATCTAACATCTACAAAATAGATTACTTAAATTACACAAGAGTTAGAATTGTTCCATACATCCCACCCATAAACACCATAGCACAGTGCCGCAAATGCAAACAATAAAAACTATATTGTAATAATATCCCATTCATTAGCAGGCCTGTCCAACATGAGAGTGAGGCCTTAATCCATAAGACCACAGATGCGGGTATTAAGTTTTAAAAAAGTGCTTTATATTTACAGTGACCATATTTCTGACAGTGAAAATTGGGACAACTTGGCAACATTTTTCAAAAGTAGCATAAGTGCATAGGCATAAGGGATAAGCACCGCCACCGCCACCAGTGCAAAGACAAAAACACATGGAGTTTATTCAGATATTCTCAATAAAAGTAAAATATTATAAATGTAATGGTTTCGATATTTTTACTTTACTGTAGAAACTTTTTTCATCAGTCGGACAGTTCGTGACGTTTTGGTCGCTATTCGGGACGCCGGGACACAGCCCTTAAAATCGGGACGGTCCCGATTTTTTCAGGACGTATGATCACCCTATTTATATTAAACGCGCTAAATTAAAAATAGTATCGCTCCTTGTCGATGAAGAGTATATCGTGGTTCGAATCCCATTCGGGTGTTCTGAGGCTACTTTCCCCTCCACGGTAATTTGGATACATTTCTTCAAAATTCTGAATTGCTCATCGTTATCACAATAGCGTAATTAAGTATATTGGTGGTAATAAGCGATGCATGAAAAACTATTTTTGTTTTTTCCAAGAGACACTTGTTATTGTACTCACTGACGGAACAGGTAGTCGCTCTCTGGAGGCGTGGCGCTTGGTTTAGTGTAAGCAGAGGCTTCTGTGAACTTGAGAGTGGCCATGTTGCTTGCTGAATAATTGCCACAGGCTCACAAGATACTGACTGATAGCTATATAGAAGCCTGACTCACTCAGGAACAAACACACACACGTGCGACTAACTTGCCTCCGTAGTGACTTTGACCCTGAATAACAATACATTTAACAACTTCTTGAATGTTGTTCCAGTCATTTCATCCTCACATCCCTCTGACCCTCGGGTTTTATCTTCTCATGTAAATAAAATATTGTACGCCTGATTTTGGTTGGAAGAGCAATTTAGAAAATACAAGAACATATTTCTTTTCACCCAACATTGATAAAATTGTAATATATTATTATTCGTGTTATTTTATAGGTACTGGTAATATGTATCAAAGGTGACAGTTGCAAATACCATGACTTGACGTATGGTAGGTAATATTAAAATTGTAATTGTAACATTAGTAACTATCAGATAGTGTTTTCCCTACCAAAATCAGGGTTTAATTAGGGATGGGATTCCCGAATCTTCAAACTCTCGAATCCCTCATGTTTGTATATTGTTTTATCGTTTGACCAGTACTAATAATTATGTACTTCATGTTTTAGTCCTCTATGCTATATCTTTGGATTGTGCTCCTTTTATCTAGAGTCCATTTGTCCGTGTTCGTAAAACTGGTCCTCCAGTGGTTTCTTTTCGTTTATCATTCATTGTGAATTGCGCTACACCTCAAGAGATTCTAGATTTGAGGAAAATATCGGATTCAAGATATTGATCAAAATATTATTTCTTTTCTTACCAAAATACTTGTTGAATTTGAATGTGTTTTAGAGCTGTAATTGCTGCTTATTGGGGGTTAAGACCTAACATAATTATAGAAAAAAGTTAAGAAAAAAACATACCCCAGATTATTAGTTTAGCATTTAACTGAATGTATGAATGTTATAGCGAATGCATTCTAGAAAAAAAGTCACGATTTTCATTTTATATTATTCTGTTATATCCCTATTTATTTTCATATTTTTTCTATCTAAGTTACAGGATTTGAGGGTAAAGTAAAGGTTCCGATTGGTTAAGACAGGACAGTTCTGATTTAAAATAGTGGATTATGAGTTATACTCGAGTGTAGGCCTGATCATGGAAATGAAGAAAAAGGCCCGTGCTGCTTTGCGTAATGCATTTACTAGAGCATTAACTAAACTTAATGAGGAACTTGTGTTGCAGGTTATAGACAAGGTAAATGTACAAGCTTGTTATGACCTGCTGGAGCAGAAGTTTAGTGAATTAAATGCAATAGACAAAGACATATTCAACCTTATGCTAGAGGCAGATTCAGCATTGTTGGATTTAGATAAAGAAAGTGAAGCTTCTGATGAATATATGATGAAATGTAATGTGAGTAAGAATAAAACTTTGAAGGTTATTAATGCGAGTGATGATGATGCCACGAGTGTAAGTGCCAGTATAAACACCGTACGTAAGAGAAAATTTAAGTGTCCAGGGATTGAATTAAAGAAATTTGGAGGTGATGTGAGGGATTGGCACCAATTCTGGAGTCAGTTCAAGAAGATTCATTATGAGTGTGATATTGTTCTAGAGGATAAATTCCAATACTTACTACAGGCAACAATTCCTGGTACACGAGCTCGGGATCTTGTGGAAAGTTTCCCTCCAACTGGAGATAATTACTCCCTAGTGATTGATAGCTTGAAGTCACGATTTTGTCTTCCTCCATATGTAATTTACAGATTTGAAAGTCTGCGGAACACATGGACAGAGAATGGTCCAAAAGGTTCACCCTGTTATGAGAAGCCATGTTGTACATTTGGCTCAAGGTATAACAGAACATCACATGGATGGATTGATATGCCAACATTTAATTATTGGTTCACTAATGCGTTTCTTCCTCATGCAGAGCGTCTGGAAGGGAAAAGGGTACTACTAGGTGCTAATTTAGCTTCACATTTAAATCCAAAAGTGCTAAAACAATGTGAAGAAAACAACATTGATTTTATTTGTTTGCCACCAAGTTCTACAAATAATTGCCAGCCATCAGATATGGTGTTTTTCGGACCCTTTAATGGTGCTTAGAGAAAAAATTGACATCTTTTAAAGTAAAACAGCCTAAAAACCATGGAATACCAAAAAATGAGTTTCCAGATCTTCTTTCTGAAACTCTAGAGACAATGGGCATATTACCACCCAAAAATAGTATTGGAGAAAAAAGTGCCATCAAGCGTAACTTAATAGCAGTATTTGAAACATGTGGGGTAATCCCTACAAATCCTGAAAGGGTAAGTTCAAAGTCGCCGCAAGAAGAAGAAGCTAATCTTGAAGGTGATGTAGCCTGCACTCTGATAGAATTTCTAAAATCACAAAAGTTTGGGGAAAGCACCAAACAACCAAAACTGAGAAGGAAGATGTTACCGATTGAACCTGGTAAAAGTGTAACAGCACTCCGATCTGACCATAGCGCTGATTAAGAAACAGACATGGAAATCAGTGGGTCAAGTGATGATGGCAATGTTTCTGAAATGGAATAGAACCCACCCCAATATGAACACTCTGGTTTTAACAATGTTAAACGAGGATCATTTGTTCTGGGCAGATTTTTATCTGGATCCAGAAAAAAACAACTTAATTCCGCTATGTGTGCATGGTTCAAGACATAAATTAAGGGAAATATATTAAATTGATGGGAATTAAATCACGTGGTTCTAAGAAATTGTTAAAATTGTTGAAGAGGATGTGTCTTTGATTACTCTCAAGGATATTTTAGCGGTTCTACCGAATCCAAAATTAGAGATGTTAGGTCAAAGGATTACCTACCATTTTAATGCAAACATTGATGTTAAGGAATGTTAAAGACAAGTTTTAATTTAAAATACAAAACATAGTCTTCATATTATTTTAAAAGAGAGAATAGATGATAATGTTTATTGTATGTCATTGTAAATTATGTTAGCCCGTTAATTTGATGTGATATATGTTTTTGATAATTTATAGTAAAAAGACAATTTTTCTAAAAATTAAATGTTTCAAGAAATGGTGTTAAAATATTTCATTGTTTGGCTTAATTAAAGACATTGTAAGCACTGGGCGATTCTTTAAATAATTCTGGTACAGGTATGATCAATGTCACCCCCATGATCAATGTCAATCCATTTACTTAAAAAATTAATAATAAAAAAACTACTTGAGTGATTGTTGTCGGGGTGAGAATGTTCACTTCTTATAATAACATGAATAAGCTTGTACAATAATATGGCCATGGCCAACTTCACCCCATCTTAAGTGTGAGATTGATCACTGTTATTTTTTATTTTTATAATGTGAAAAATGCAACAAAAATAGTTTTAGATTGTTTAAAAGTCGTTTACTTGTTGAGCAACATTACATAAAAATATATGAACGCATTCAAAAGTTATACAACAAAACTTTCTAAAATTGATCAATCTCATCTCAGTTTACGGTGGTATCAATAAATAAACAAGATCCCTGTCAGGGTGAACTGCTAATTTTCTTCCTCTATTTATATTTTGTACATTGATGTCTGAGATGATAGTGTTTAATGTGCTTAAATACGTCAAGTTAAGATGCAATCCGCTTCGCAAAAAAAAAAAAAATCTTCAAAATCTCCAAGTAGGCAACGTAATTAATGGAATTTATTTAAAATTCAAGGCCAATTTGTGACTTTATCTCCAGCTCTTAAAATTAGGATAATTTATTTATAAACTTCTTTGAAATTTTTTGTCACAAACTATATAATTACAGGGTGATTTTGAATGACCGTGCTGAAATGAAAAGGTTGGAAGATGGTACTCTAACGAATATAGTGGTAACAGAAACCCAAGGTTGGCGATTTCCCCGTAAGGCGTTATATAACTTCAAACATTTGAAATGTTGCCTGAAGTCTAGGCGCCTGTTCTGGCATGCTCGAGGCATTATCGATAGATGGTGGTACTATCGAAACGTCGTGTTCCATCAAACCAAAGGTCACATGATTACTGCGAGCATGTCCCAGTACACAGACAAGTTCGTTTCATAGAAGAGCGGAACAGATGGAGGAATAACCATTCAGGGAGATAGCTGACTTGATATCCACCTTATTTACGGGTGTAATGGGGAACTCTTGCAGTAATCATGTGACCTTTGGTTGGATGAGGCACGGTATTTCAATAGTATAAGGTGGGAGTGCGGGGAACGCAAGCTAAGAGAAGGTTTTTTTTACACTTTTTATATAAACAAATTTTTAGGTAAAAATTTTTATTATTGTTAGCACCACGTCTTACTACCCGTTCGGGTTATACGCACTTACGCTAATGTGTAATGGTAGGGTGACTGTGAGATGAAATGAAGGACCTACAGTTTAACGTGGGATCCGAACCATGGTGGAGGCCTGATATTCCACACATTCACAAGTTGTAATTAGTACACGTCTTGTCAGAGGTGAAGGAATGGTTTGGCAATCAGATAAATCTGTGCCGGGAGCGAAGATTGAGTCCCGGACCCCCAGCACAGATGTCTGACACCTTACCCCTAGATCACCAGGTGACCTTTTCATGTCAAAATAAATCGAATATTTTTTTAGTAGAAACGTAGAGATAGATTTTCTTCACATGGTGGTAACAACAGTTATTGAATATCTGTGATGAGTATAGCGGCAGTAGATGAGAAACTTTCTTAATGAAGACAAAAAGTTGTCATTAAATTTCAGGACACCCTTGACAGATACTCAAGAACTGTCAAGGTCATCATGTGAAGAAAATTAAACTATGTGTTTCTACTGTAGCAATAATTTATTTATTTTGTTCAAACAAAAAAAGTTTTACTATTAAAATTGCAAAAACACTGCCCTTTTCTCTCGTCCCCTACACTCCAATCTAGAGCACCTATGCACAACACCCTGGCACGCGGGCCGCATGAGACCCTTGACCTCACTTTATGTAGCCCGCGAGAAGGGTAAGGAGAATAGTTTAAAAAGAGTTGACATAATATAAAATTGTGTTCGGAAATCCACACAAAACATTACATTTTCTTTTTTTCCATCACACGTTGATTTGTCGTGTATTTAGTTATTTTACCTTATCGACAAAACAAAATAAATAACAAAACGATCGCTGCACTATCCAGGTTAGGCGGTGGTAATGGTATTGGAGGACTACTGTCTGCGTATGCGCGAGCTGTAGCAGAAATTCACTCAGCAGTCGTTGATCAGTTAATAATAAAAGTATCCCGCAGGTTTTGAAAGGCTGTGCACCATTTACCACATCTTACTTCCAGTTCAGATTATATATATATATAATAATTGATAATTGTTAGGGCAGAGAATGGATGAATTAGGAGGAAATGCACTCTCATTTTCCTGGAGAGAGAGTGGGAAAACATTTAGGAAAATATATACTTAGTACACAGGACTGGGACTCGAACTTCGAACTCCTCGTATTCAGCGGTCCATTCTATTGTGAGAGTGAAGCCTTAGACCGTTCGAACAACGAAGCGGATAACAGGATATGTTATTATTTAACAAAATAAGGCAACATTAAAACACATGTTTCAAATATTTTCACACTTCATTAAACAATACGAAATAAGAAAAGAGGAAAACACATTTTTCAAGTATTTTCTCATGTCTGTATAATCCTTTGGCAAATAATTACATCATAATCTTGAATCTTAGAGTACTGTTAGCACCTCTTTTTAACCAATAAAAAAACTCTACATCCAAGGACTCAAAGAAATGTTGGTACAATATTTCTATTCAAATGTAATCCTGCGATGGCTAGCCTAGCACAGCAACAACACGTGTATTGGCTATCTCTTGCAAGAGTCGCACGAAATTTTTCCGCCCGTGGAAACACGACCAAGATAGAGCCAAGCAGCGCTGTTAAAAAGTTACACTGCTAGAATCGTGAAAATGGGCTGTTACGGTAAAATACACTCGTTTCAGAAAAGGGCTATTTCTTGAGAAATCTCAAGCACCACGCGAAAACTTTTTTTTTAATTGGTTGGATGTGTGCAAAGATAAGTAATTAGAAAAGTGAGTTATTGATATAATTGATTCGTGTTTTACTAGAAAAGGTGTTTCCATTATAATAAAATACCACGAACGCTTGGCTTCTCAGCTAAACCATAACGGGACACAAACAACTCACTAATGAGTTATAGAATAAGACAATTCATTACACAAAAGGCTGTTATATGATTATCATCATCACGTGTGTACAGTTTGTGAACTGGGGTAGTAAGAATTCCATGTAGCTGTGCCGGAGAGTCACAAAATAGAGCAAACATTTCCGAGATAGGGGGATTAAATAGTTTTAGTCTTTCTTAAGCATTCTTATAAAAGACGTTTCATATTAAAAAAACAAACAAATGTAGTATTAAAAACTGAGTTTGAATAAAAATAAGGTCAATCATTTCTTGGTTGTTTAACCGTCTTCTTATTGAAACGCCAAATAAAAAAGTAAACAGGTAATTTTGTTATGATTTCAATCAATTCAACCGAACGCACTTTTTATCCCTGCCTTCGCCCTTTGGCCATCTTGTGCAAGATACTAGGAACGTTCTCGTTGATAAACGTTTTTCAAAAGGATGGTCGTTTGTTACGACACCGATGGATCTCCTTTCATGTTTTTATCGGAATATGCTCTCAGGTGATCCTATCGTTTTCAGCCGCCTTCATGTTACGATATGAGTATCGTAAATTCACAACGGTGTATTATATAATTCCAAAACTGTTGACGATCTTTACCTGCTACTACCACGACCAGTACGTACCACAACTCATCACAGCTATAGAAACATTTGATTCAAAACTCGCAAACAAATTGAGAGGTAAATATCTGCCTGATCCAAACATACAAGGTGTTGTGTGGTTAACGTTCGGGATTTTTTTCGTTGTTTGCCTAGCGATTGGGTTCGATTTCAATAGAATCGAGACTCACTCTTATTTGTGTAATATTTTGCTCGACCTAATTCTCACGATACCTCGTGTCACCAGACATTTGAATATAGTAATTTTTACGTGTTTTTGTTACAACTTGAGGCTGAGGTTTCTTCTTATTGATCGTCTTTTGGAGCAAAGTTTGACCATAGAAGTCGGCAAAGGTCTTAGGAGGCAAGAAGAACGACTGGAAGAGGTCCGCTTGCTCCACGTGGAGCTCTCCGGGGTCGCGAACCTCGCCAACAAGTGCTATGGGAACTCGGCCACCATCTTCGTGTCTATTTTGTGTGTGAACACTTTGATAGAACTCTTCATTTTCTGTTTTGTATCAAAATCAATGGCACAACTGATATTCCTTTTAATGGACGTCTTTGGTATTTTCTTTACAACCACAGTAGGAGGATATCTAATTGATACCGTAAGTAATACAAACTATACATACATTGAAGTGGCCAGTTTTGTATAAATGTTGTATTAGGCTGAATAGTTATAATTTAATAAGAGTGTTAGCCGCCTCGGTGGCGCAAAGTCTAACGTTTAAAAGAGCTAGCCTGATATATTAATGTTTGTTCGCCCCCATTAGTGTGATATTTGATATAATGATTGAATTGGTTCCAAGTTTGCTATCCTGTATTATATTAATTAAAAAGGGATGATGTTTTATTTTATAAGTTAAAAGTTCTGGTCTTTTATAGTTTTTTTAATTTTAAGTAGATAAACAGTTTTTTGCTAGATATTTCACACGTTGTAAATTTAAATTTAAAAGCCCGACTATAACGTCATATACACGATAATTCCCTATACGTGAGATTTAGAACACAGATTAAGATTTCATTGACTCTACCTACACGGCTCCTCGTCAGGAAGGCAAGTGGAGAGATGCGTACTTTGAAGAGGTATATCTAGCGACATTTCCTTCTCGAAACTTCCCGAAAGAAAAGGGGTATGGTCATCCAGGTGCGTTTCTGTTCACAAAACTGAGTTGGCTTTTCAAACGGAGACGTAGAAAGATGTCGCCATACCTTGCAACTTAACACAAATAAATCTTACTACCCGCTCTCATTTATAATATCGTAATTTTGCATACAAATGTGAATAATAAATTACTGGGATGTATAATTCCATATCATTACACACTCTCCCTACAAGCAAATGGAAGTACACTTCCTATAAATATAGCCTTCATAATCCCTAAAACCATTATCGTAATTAGTACCTAAGCGTAAAAACCGAACGGGTAGTGTAAGGAGATGATTTATTGTAGAGTCCTGCGTTGGAGGTCCCTCCTTCGGGTTGTTGTTGTGGGTTGTTGTCGAGTAACTTTATGGATCTTCTTTGGGAGCCCAGCGTGATGATGACAAGTGTCAGGATTTAATTTTATTTAAATGTGAATGCGGTTATCCTGAAGAAATTTAATTTTATTTGTTTATAAGAACATTTGACTCAGAATTATTAAATTTGTATTTACGACAGCTTAAAGTTGATAGATTAGCGCGTTACAGACCGTTCTACTGTAAGGTTTTGGACCGAGTGAAAATTAGAGAGATCACTGTTTCGCGGACCGTTCTACAGTAAAGTTGTATGTCGAGTGAGATTTTTTTAAAGACCATGTCTTACTACCCGTTCAGTTTAAACGCCACGTGTCTACTAAATATAACAATACCATCCCAATAAATTTAAATTTAATTAAAGATGTGACGCAACAGCATTCTTCTGTGCTATAGTGGTCAGGGTTCCTGGCTACAAATCCAGAGGTCCCGGATTCAATCCCCGACGCTTACAGATTTTGCTGTGAAGCCTTGTGATAACAAATGAGGAGTTACTTGAAATGTAAAAAGTAGCGGTTCTGGTATAGAAAGCTGAGGTTAATTACCGGAGGTTTCTTTGTGCTGACCACAAGATTCACTATATAGGTAGTAAAATGTTAGCACTATCTTCGCCAACAGACGGTGGCCGCTTGGTCAGTATGTCTCGATTGCGGGATGACGCCATGGCGTTCTGGTTTGTAAACGTTTGGAAATATGAGAAAACTTGGACAATTCAGGGAGTTATTTGTGAAAAGGAGAAATCGGGGGGAGAAGGATCTTTCATTTTAATTTTTTTTAGGAAGTCGCTGGGATCTGATATACTTGGGGCTTTCTTGCAGGCAATGCTTGGTTTACAATTTAATTAAGAAATTCATGTGGTTAAAATATAATATCAAGCTACAAAGTAAAATTAATATTTCAACATTTTAAAATAAAATTGTGATAGCACAAATTAGCTTGTTTATCTTTCTGAATACACACGAACATATATATTTATATTTATTTTTGTGCATATATACATGCTTAATAAAACTATACATGGACATGATATGTCCCTACATATGTATGTATATCCTCTTTTGAAGAATCAATCATTTTTATATTACTGGACTTGAAAATTAATTTTATCTATTCAACTTAATTTATCCATCAATCATATTCATTCCACGATATTCCTTTAGTTTGTTTGAGTAGTTCTACTGTAATACCTAAATATTGTCTTAAGTAATAGCCTCATTAAATATATTATCAAAATATTGGACTTTCGATAGACTTTTCAAGTTAATAAGTTCTGATAGCATCATGTTGATTCCGATAATTGCTTGTTTAGAATAATAATAGTTCAATTAGATAATTAAAAATCGTTATTAATTCAACAAAGTCACAAACAAATTTACTATGAGAACTTTTAGGGATGAATAATAAGAAAAATAAACAACTTTGATGGTTAGCACAACATCATAAATGAGAGAAATTATAAATTAAATGTTTTGAAATATTAAAATGAATGATTTTTTTTTAGTAATTCATATTGTAAAAATATTGATTCCATTTTGGAAAAATAGATTAATTGAATACCCTGTTGCTTATTATTAGCTTCGGGGAAATATCTTGGAACTGTTTCATCACATTACTTGTGATTATGACTCTAGTTGCTGCCTTATTGCAAATCTAATCCCAAATAATAATAATAATAATAATAATAATAATAATAATAATAGTAATAATAATAATAACAATAATAATAACAATAACAACAATAACAATACCCCCACCATTGGCCACGTGGTCTACCGTGCTAATCTTGCAGTAGACTAGACTGCTGATGACGGTGAGATCGAGGTTCGAATCTCGGTTGGGTGTACTGAGGGTGGTTTTTACAACATTGTTTTCCACTCTCCCTCCACACAAATGCGGGTACAATTCCTATTAATATAACCTTCCTTATCCCTAAAACTATTAGCGTAATTGGTACATAAGCGTAAAACCTGAGCGGATAGCAAGACACGGTGATAAAAAGTAAAAATAATAGTGATAATAGTAAAAATAATAATAATAATCATGATAGTAAAAATAATAATGATAATATTAATAATAATAATAATAATCATGATAGTTATAATAATCATATACATTCAAATTAAAACTGGATAGAACCTCCAAATATTAAAGAGCAACTTTACGCAACAAGATTTTAGTACAATTAATATTTCTTCCTAAACGAAATTGAAGAACTCGTATCGGTGGGCACGCGGACTAAACCTCAAGTTCGTATAATCTGCGTTTCTGGTGACGGGGAGGCTGGAGTTAGAATCCCGGTGTTATGGGGGCTTTCACCAAAATAGTTTCCCACTCTCTTTATACAAACGAGGTGGTTTTTATCTAAATTCTACCTTTATTTTTCTTCCCAATGGAATAATTAAATGGGGAAAGCACGGTTAATCGGCAGTAAAACGCGATAAAAAATACTATTATATATATATATTTTATACAAAATGCTATGTTATGATGAATATACCCGTTGTTTACCCTGAAAGGTAGAAAGCTTACCTTGCATGGTTCCACTATGGAGCAGCTTATTAGATAAGGCCATAGCGGAACCCAATACGTAAGACTGCTACCTTTGAGGGTGAACGGAGAGTAGACTACACCTATATGAAGAATATGTTGATCATGCATATAGATTTTGTTATTCTAAGACATTTGTCAAAAAATTGAATATAACTTCTTTTTGTTGTTTGTTTCAGAACAACACACTTCTTGATCGATTGATAGCAATTCCTCTGACCCGATTCAGCATGGCTTGTCAGATACAGGTATCTTCATTTAGAATTAACAATTGTTCAAAAAATGGCTCTAACGATTTGGTTCAAAATGGGTATCAAATGAGTGTTTTACTTTTGGGATAGTACTTTATCATTTATTTTTAGGGAGAAAAATTAATATAGGTATAGTTTACTAATATATATGCGTATAGCCCGAACGGGTAGTAAGACGCGGTGCTAATAATAATAATAATAATACTAATATATACTTTTTTGAAAATTTTGTTTCAAACTATGATGAAATAATTTATAAAGTATGTAAGACTGTATCATATAATTTATTTTTAATAAGTATTATTACAGTAAAATTGAACTATTTAAATCCAGTTGGCCAATTTTTAATTCTTTTTCTAATGTACCATGATATCGATTCCAGGTGCAAATGTTTATGAACCAAATTATAGCCCGCCCAGTGCATATGTCATTCTCCGGTTTTGGAGCCATCAACAAGGCAGCTCTCATTTCGGTAATTATATAATTTATCACTATTACTTACTTACTCTCTGTGGCATTCTAGCTCGAAAGTTAATTACCGCAATTACAAAAGTATGCCACCTATCCCTATCTTGAGCTGGTTCTATCCAGTCCACCTCATTAAACCCTATCCCTATCTTGAGCTGGTTCTATCAAGTCCACCTCATTACACCCTATCCCTATCTTGAGACAGTTATATCCAGTCTAATTCATTACGTCCTATCCCTATCTTGAGCTGGTTCTATCAAGTCCACCTCATTACACCCTATCCATATCTTGAGACAGTTATATCCAGTCTAATTCATTACACCCTATCCCTATCTTGAGCTGGTTCTATCAAGTCCACCTCATTACACCCTATCCCTATCTTGAGACAGTTATATTAAGTCTAATTCATTACGTCCTATCCCTATCTTGAGCTGGTTCTATCCAGTCCAACTCATTAAACCCTATCCCTATCTTGAGCTAGTTCTATCAAGTCCACCTCATTACACCCTATCCCTATCTTGAGACAGTTATATCCAGTCTAATTCATTACATCAGATCCCTGTTCTGAGCTAGTTCTTTCCACTCCACCTCATTACGCCCTATCTCTTTCAGGTCTATTATAGTTATCCTCTCATCATCACCTAAGTCTTCCCCATTGTATTTTTCAGTCAATACCTTGAACACGGTTCTAGATTCTTCCATTCACACTGCATGCTCTACTCAACATAACCCACAAGCTTTTACTAATCTAACAATATCTGTTGATGAGTATGGGGTATTCAACTTATCATCATGTAACATCCTCCACGCTCCACTATTTTCGTCCTTATTTAGACCAAATAAAAGTACCTTGTTTTCGGACATCTTAAATTTATTTTCGATATGTTTGTAAGAAACTATGTTTCATAACCTTAAATAACAACGAGTAAAACTATGATTTTGTATATTCAGAGTTTTACATTCCTAGACACATGAGACATTATGACGGCTTACTAACATAGTAATCGCATGCATTTACCAACTCTATTATTCTTTTCATAATTTCCTCTATGGTTTTATTCGCCCTAAAATATTTCTTATTCTCCTTCCACGCAAATACCATTACATGTCCTTTGAAACTATATCATGCTTATCTCTTCTCATTGGTGTAAATATACGGATATCCCGGAATGGTTGGTAAGACGTAGTGCTAAAAAAAGTCCACCCAATAATAATAATTCAAACTATTGATTAATGTTGCCATCATTAGACGATATATTCCCAGGCCTGGCTCGAGATTGCTAAGTTATTTACTCAAATAACGTACATACTTTTTTATTGCTTTTATTGCAGTATGAGTCATTTTTGTTTAAAGAAACAAAAACATAATCCTTAACTTAAAAACCCAATTAACTATGTACTTTAATGTTTTCAGATTTTCATGGCCATTATGACACATTTCATTGTGGTAATCCAGTTCTCAACTCAGCTGAAGGACTTCTCGACGACCGTAATGAAAACTATGAACTCTACTTAGTAGCCTATTTGTGGGAATATAGGGGTCCTGACCCCGCTGAGAAAGCTCTAGAAACCAGCGGTCGGCAACCCGTCGTTCGCGATCAACCGTTCTATCTCGTGGCAATTTTCAATCGTTCGTGTGAGAAAACTAGACCTACATCGCTATATTTTTTTAAAAAGCAAATCTTTTCTTCTTTTAAACTAGAAAATATACCAAGTACTTTCAAATAGTATGTAAGTGTGAACATAAACACTTTGTTTGGTCATAATCGCTAATGATAAAATAAAACAAAATAACTTAATATGAAATTATACATTTTATTTATTTATTCTATAACTTTTTTCTATAAAGGTAGAGACAAACGAAAGTGAGGAGAGATTGAATCTGTATTTATTTTAGCACCATATCATACTACCCGTTCGGGTTATGCGCTTATGTACTAATTATGCTAGTGGTTTTAGGGATGAGAAAGGATATATTTATAGCAAGTGCATCCACATTTTCGTGGAGGGAGATTAGAAAAACCACCTTCAGTAAGTCTGACCGAGATTCGAACTTTGACCTCCTCGTCATAGGTCCACTACGAGAGTGACGTCTTCGACCATGCGGCCACCGACATTTAAAAAAAAGTGGATTATCATTATCTAAAAATGTGTTCCAATTCACCTCGGTTAACATAAAGTTTAATAACTAAACTCAATCCATATACGTTGAATATTTTGTTGCTGCGATCAGGATATGTGAATTTTTTTATTGTTTTTTGAAGAAATTTCACACCAATAGTTTTTTTAAGCAGCGCGTCTTACTACCCCCATTCGGGCTATACGCTTATGTACTAATAACGTTAATGGTTTTAGGGATTTAGAAGGCTATATTTATCGGGACGTGTACCCACATTTGCGTGAAAAGAGAGTGGAAAACCATTTTGGAAAACTTTCTTCAGTACACCCGGCCGAGAGTCGAACCTTGATCTCCCCGTTATCGGCAGTCTAGCATACAGTGAGAGTGACGCCTTAGACCATGTGTACACCAAAGTGGGTTACACCAGTAGTTAAGGGACCCGTAGGACCCCATTATAGGTTTTTAAAGACACCCCTGTGAGTGCCTATGCCTATGGGTAGGCCAACTAATAATTCAGAGGTGCCAGCTTAAAAATAATTGGGGGGGGGGGTGTCCTTGGACAGTCAGAAACTCGTGGGACGACAGTATCTTCATCAAAACTATCCTGTTTTCTTCAAACTCTCTTTTTATTTTATAGCATTGGAAAGCTAGCCCGAAACATTCACGCCAGCCTTTATGGACCCAAAATTTAAGACAAATTCTGAGTCGCATTCCAATATTTTATATTTTTTGAATTTTACAAGATTTTTTTTTCCAGTTTTGAAAGCCTGATTCAATTAAAGTCAATTCTAATTTTGATTAAAAAGTAATGTATTTTTGATTGAATGCTGGTTTGCAAATTTTACAGAAAACCGCGTTTTTCGATTTTTCACATTTCAACTATGGATGGATTTTCAGCCAGTGAGTGAGGATGGTTGAGAAGGAGGCTAACACACGTCTATTCTCACGTCCGTGCGGGAATTTCGCCTTGCGCCTATAAATTGGTTTTTGGACTGACTCATTGATGACACTTTTCCACTTACACCTGAGGTTTTTCTTTTAAATAAAATCTTATTCATTTTGGTATTTTTACATAAAATAACTAATGTTTTCTGAGTTACTTACTTTTACATCCAGCAATTACCTGTATTATTATTTGAAATAAATCACAATATTATACTCTAGGTCATTCCAAACACAATTAACGAGAATATTGATACGGTATAGACAAATACACCTCTGAACGTTCAACTGAACTGAACTATCGCTAGCAGAATAATCTGGTATATATAGATATTCATAAGCTAACTATAAAAATGTTTGGTCTTTTTAGATTGCACCCGAATTTCTCGTGAGCAGCCAGGGGCGGCCCGTGGTAAATTTCGTGCCCGGGTGGGATTGCTTTATGGCGCTCCCCTATATAACCGGTGAATAATATAGTCCATTCACCATAGGAGTGGTGTCAACTGACAGCTAGCAAAAGCTACCAGATCTACTCTCATGAATCCATTCTCCCGCCAAACCATATGACCTACAAAATCATAATATGTTTAGTTGTCATTTTTGGCAGTCAAAACGTTGACAAAAACCATTTAATTTTAATCTGGTTTATCTTTTGGCCGTTCTTTAAATCTTCTGCTAGCTTTCAACTTCCACATTACATGGCGATTGGACTCTGGAAAAATAAGAAAATAATCCCCAAACCTGACGTGGCCTTGTGTAGCATATCCTCTATCTAAAGGATATCTACAAGCATGACTATACAACTACGAATGAAATAAAGGAAAGAGAAAGGAGATGAAAATTAAAAGGAAAACTAATCTATTCCTTTAGAACGTAGAAGAAAATTAAAACTAATCTATTTCTTTAGAAAGTAGAAGAAAATGGCTTACGATGGACAGGATACAGTCTGATATAATCACCATGCTTTCACGGACCTTCCCGCCAGCATGGCAGCATGGCGGCTTGGCTGATGTCTGGGCCGTTGGACGCACGAGATGGAAGAGAACTTCAGTATCGCCAGTCGACGCCTCAACCCTAAGGCGCTGATTCCCTAGCGGCGCTTCTGGGAAACGCTCTCACCTCTACCCCCCTTACCGTCCGTTGATCCCTCCGTTTGGTTCGTTCCAGAGTTAGACCAAGAGTATAAAACATGAGA